>CM076583.1:156935824-157003373 GCA_034641835.2 Pinus albicaulis | reverse complement strand
TTTTGTAGTCTATTCCTTCTTCCACATGCTTGCATACATAATTCAATTGTAATGTTTTTCTTTGTAGCATTATAATGCCTCCAGTGTAGTGCACAAGCTTCCATGTGCTTGTTATTTGGTTCGACATGCCCTTGGTAACTATCATCACAACATAGTGAAAATATGATACCTACAAAATGCACATTAAAATAAACTTTTCATGAATGGACTAATATTTCCTTTTGTTGCACAATATCAAGGAACCGTGCATATAGTAGATACAAGTCTTGTAGGGTGCATAATCTCTATCTTATTCCTAGAATGATCTTCTCTTGGCCGCACCATCTCCTTGAATAGAAATTAGTTACACATAGATTTATCATCTAAAATATTATGAGTCTCAAGTGGATTTACGACAATAAGCTTCAATTCATGATCGCAACATTGTCCCTGCGATGACCCTTTTAACCTTGTATTTCTTGGATGCACTAATCATTTGTAACTTTGAAAAAAAGCTCTCATCACCTCTTTTATGCACTTACAACAATGATATGCATCCTTCAAATTTACTTAGGCAATGTTTCACCACTATCACAACATACTTATGTCATTCTCTTAATTCCCTCAATCTTCAAAAGTCCTTGGCATATCTTTTGGATCATCAATAACCTTCACCTCACAATGATAACCTGATTCAAACTAATGCTAATTAAAACCTCACGTCATTCTGATATTTTCTCTTGCATGATCCGCAAATTCATTTAATCATGAATTTTCTTCGTGTTGCACTTTTTCCTTTCTTGCTAGCATTTTCTTGTCAATATACATAATGCAAAGGGTCAAATTTGTCAATTAACCACACAAATTGCCAAAATTTTCCTCTTTTTGTCTTTTGTTGGTTTAAAGTATATGTAAAATTAATTTGGAAGGTATATCATACGAAAACCCATTACACATCATAAATGATTCACAACTAAGCATAGATAATTGAAGAAAAGGAATCTAGATTTTTTTTAACTACACCAGTAGCTACAGAGATATCTGTCTCATATCATTCTCTTGGACTCAATTCTTGGGATTTGTGTCCCATATCCCTCTATCATACATGTTCTACTATATTGAAATTAAACCCTTGGGATGTGTATCACATGAATTTTCATTTTCTATGTCCCTTTATCATACATGCTTTTCTATATTGAACTTGACCCTTAGGGTGTGGCTTATGACATTTTTTAAGCATTCTATAAAGAAACTACCACCTTGTCCAGTGAAATTTTCTATAGTAGCACTAGTTATATGAATTTGTGTTTCATTTTCCTTAGTAGCTGGAGGAGCTTAATATTTTCAAATGCTCAGGATTAGCCATACCTGACTATGGCTGGAAGGTTGGAACCTACATAATTTGTTGGTAGGACTTCCCATTTAAGAAGGACTAATAAATATTTAAGAAAAAAAATTAGGAATGTTTTTCTTTCAATCAATCTGGGCTACATTTAGATCTTCATATGCTACGATTTCTAGCCTATTTATGGCTAAGAATGCATGCAAAGATTTTTTAAACTCTAATCTAATACTAAACATAAATTAAAGTTAGAATTTAGGTTTTATGATTAAATAATGGGAGAGGAATAGTGCCTACTATATTTTTTGGGTATATGGGGTCGACTAAGGATTACCTGGAAGAGATTTAAGTAGATCTGGGGTAATGACTATAGGGTTTTCCATCAAAAACCCTAGAAGATCCATCTAGTACCTTACAAACTTCAAGAAAATTCAGGGGAAGACTAATCATGGTTGGAGAACATGCTACATGGTCTTGAACACGACCATCATGATTTTCAAAATGTGGTGGTTGTGCAAATGCATCTTGCTGTTATGCTAGATATTGCACAAAAAATCTAATTCTGTGAATTTCAGTATGCCATGAAGCCATCTTGAAGCAACATAAGTGGAAAAATTGTTTGTAAAAAAATAAGCGAATTTTACATCCAATGGATCTCCCTTTTCCATGAGGATTGTGAGTCCAAGTGAGTTTGAACATAATCATAACATAAAATATTCACAACTTCCTCAATACTTTTCAAAATCATTATTATGATACCAATTCATAAATGGCATAAAAATTTGGCCTCTCATGGCAAACTTCAATCTAGTTCCTAGGCAAGGAAAAAATTTCCTCCCAAGATATAGCTTTGATATGTATGGAAGGAAAATCTCTTGAGGGTATAACACCTACAATACTGCATAAAATCATTATTATGGGCCCAATTTTGAAATGGAGCCAAAATTTTGTATCTTGCAGTTTGATTGTAATCCACCAAACTAGTGAAAAAATATGCACGTCACAATTTTTTGGTGGTTGAAGGGTGTAGATATAGTGGAATTTGAAAAGTAAAAAACCTCAATGAGCCAAGGTATAGAGTCCTTGATTGTAAAAACCCACCATTTTTATATCTAGTAGCAGTGTGAGATGGAAACCTTAAGAGGTGATTATATCTACAGGATGCAATCGTTTTATTACAACAACAACTAGTGCAACCCTCTCATCTCATTCTGTAAATAAAATAACAGAGACCTATAGCTAGTAATTTGGAGATTGATTTCTTTGTTATCTTTTTGAATTAGAGTGATAAAGGTAGCATTTATGGTTGGAAAGGAACCTCATATTTAGCATAACTTTTATTTTAATACCTAGACCTCATTTTTAATGGTGAACCAAATGTGGTGGAAGAAATTTGTGGTGGAAACGTGAGGACTTGGAGATTTTCTATAATGCATATCTATGACATTCAATTTTACATCTATTAAAGTGACAGGTCTCATGGGACTGGCAACATGTTCTTTCAAGACTAATTAGGGAATGTGTTTGGTGATCATGTGAATGGCAGTGAAACCGTCCTATTTGAGTTTTGAGAGGAGAGACCTGAAAATTTTTGTTGGTTTGTGATAAATATGTTGATGATAATTTAACTTATTACCTTGATTTTTTTTTAGATGAGTAATTCTATTACAATTCCAATGTCGAATCATCAATTCGTGGAAGAATTTCGAGTTGTGTTCTCCTTCTTGAGTCATTGCACTTGTGATTTATACCAGCAAAGTATTTTTCCTTGTTGATGTCAATCACTAGGGTGGGTGAAAAAAAAATTCTCTTGGCCAACAAGGGATTCGTCTCTTCCACGAATAATTTGTTTTTGAATGCATGCCATTCTTGATTCTAGATCTTTTGGGCTTGGAAAATTTCTAAAAAGACTATCATGTTCCATGTCTTGAGATTTTGTTTAAGGTTTTTAAGTATTTGTTGGAAATGATGGAAATGATAAATTAGAGTCCTTTTGTGTATGACATCTTGATTCCACCATTGATTTATGTTCTTATAAATGTATGGGCGGGAAAGCCAAAAAATTTAAAATCTAAAGGGCTTTTTGATGGGGATACTTGGGTTGTCAAGAGTGACAGATATGGGCCAATGATCTAATCTAGTTGAAGGGAGAATATTGGTGTGTATACCTTGACCACAAAGCATTAATAATTCTAAAATCAAGAAATATTCCAATTGCAAACTACATGTTGTGATCCCCCACTTTTATTGTTACAAGCATGAAGCCCATTGAGGGTTTCCACATCAATCAGTCTCATATCACTGATAAAGGTGTTGAATGCTTCAATATCTTGATCATGTCTACAAATTTATCCTTTTATTTTACTCTAAGGAAGAAATAAGGTTGAAATCCCTTCTTAGAATCTAATGATAATTTCCATTGAGATGTGAAAAGTTGGCAAGACTCTGCAAGAATTTGTGTGTTTCCAGAAGAAGATGCACACCATATACATTGGTGATGAATGCATTTTATGAGGATCACGAGGTAAAATTAAGCGATTAAACTTATTTCTATGGCAAATAAATAGTGAAGTAGAATCGTGTTTATATTCCAAATAATGACAATGTCACCAACCATGCCTTTGGCATTTATGGTTGTCAATTTGCCCTTTTCCCAAAAGTTTTTGAGTAGGGTTTCTATCATAATACTTTAACTTTTTTTTTCTTGAAACATAAGAGTATCATGTGATTCAATACATATCTTATTGTGTAAGAGTAATTACTTTCTTTTAACATTAATTTCTCATATATTCCAAGATATCACCTTCATTGACCAGAGGTATCTCAGTAATAATAAATGCAGATTGGTCTTGTGACCTCAACGATTATCATCATGCAAGAGTTATTTTAGATTTTTTATCCTGTTGGGTTAATCCTAGGGCAAAAGAAGAATTATGAGATGGGATATTGGCTGAATTACATTTCTTGCTAGCCTTTAGGGCTTGCTGAATTTGATTTCGAAGGATTGATTGTATGTCCTTCCATGATAGGCATCCACATTTTTAGGAATATTCCCTGCATACACGTAGAAACAATTTCCTGCACCAAATATTATACCATTTAGACTAAACTACATCTAGATCAACCTTTTAAATTTTGTGACCTTTCCTCTGGGGTAAAATAATCCCCTAGTCTCTATAATAGGAAATTTAATGATGTCATATAAATTTTAATCTTGAAACCTGGAGCTTGTGGCATAACTTGCTACTAAAATGTTATTTTGGCTAGAACCATTTCAAGAAAAGTACACTTAACTAACTCCCCCTTCATTTTTCTTACATATTTTCATTATTACTTTTTTTTTATGCTGAGGGTTTAAGATACAATTGCATGATGAAGTTTTTTGGCCACAGTCATCGCTCTCCTGGACATATACAAGGGTGTAAGTGGTGATTTCAAACTCCTGAAAATTATCCCTCTGTCTAATTATCCTTATGTTTTACAACCTTTAATGTCTAAAGCTAGGCAGGGTTTCAGACATTAATCCCAAGTTAGAGCTTATACACAATCAGTAGTTTAGGATCAACAATCATGTCTAAGCAATTTTATGTTCTAACAGTTAATAGACCCCTAGATGAGGTGGATATTCTCATTATGTGGAACCTTATTTAATTTGTATCATACTAACAAATCTCCTTCTTCTTATGTATGTAAAATAGAGGGTTCCTCAGGGCAAGGAGGTTAGTCTATAGCATAGATCTTATTATCCAAATAATTCACCTTCATATAAATTCATTGGAGTTGTCCTGAAGCATATGTGAAGTATACTTTGTGTGTTTGTGTGTATATATATATATATAGGATCTGACAGAGCTATTTAGGAAACCTTCATTTGAAATCTAAAGGTTGTGCTATGAAATTTCCTTCGGTCCACCAACATTGATAACAATGTGATGGTCTCTCTTTCCCATGAACCATGACTTAAAAGAAAAATTCAAAGAAGTGTTACCCAAGCTTTCTCAAGTACACCACCATGGGTTAATTACAAGAGTGACACAAGGTTACAACATGTACAAAGTTCAAACAACCTCATGTTTTTTTTATACTGTTAAGAAAGGACTTTTGGATTTCAGTGAGTTTGTCCAGAATCCAGATAACATGGGTCAGGTAGTTGATTGTGCATGTACCTTCAAGTGCATGGATTTATAATCTTCTTTACTCATGGGGTATCTCTTATATTCCTGTTTTTACCTATTCACTTCTCTGTTCAAACCAACTAGCCTTCAATGTTGTATTTGCATTGATATTGAACATGCAGAAAATTACTCCATATATCTTGAATTCTCTGGTTTTTCTGACTTTGGGTACAATCTGCTTGCCGTTCATTCAGATGGTGGCATGCCTAAGGGAGTGAATACTGCCAAGTACATAGTAGGCTTCATTTGCACCATTGTAGCTTCTGCAATCTATCGGTTGCTTCTTCCATTGATGGAGCTTGTATTCAATGTGGTTATAAAGAAGGAGACCTTTGCAGTGGTTCTGCAGATGCAAATTTTCACATCCATAGTTGCTACTGTGGTATGCATAGTTGGATTGTTTGTTATTAGGGAGTTCAGAGATATGAAAAAGGAGGCTGAGAAGTTCACAATGGGGACAGTTGCATATTAAATGACACCGATATGGTCTGCAATAGGTTGGGAGGTTTGCTCTGTTGGTAGAGTGGGTTTGATATTTTTTGTTTCTTCCTTGTTCTAAAATGTGATTATCACTCTGGACCTCCCTAATGAATCTATAATTAGGGCCAAATCTCTTGTGGGAATTTCTCACATTATATTAAATAAGATCAAAACAATAAAAATTAAATTAAACGATCAAGACATTTTTCCAGTTAACGAATCAGTTGCTTCCCAGCCTAAGACTGATGTACCTAGGAAAGGACAGTAAGTCGAAAACTTTAAAAACAAAGTACATAATAAGAATTTATCTCTTAAGACCATTCCATAGGTTGTTGCACCCACTTTACCTCTTGGTCCACTAGTAAGTTCTGATGTTGCATAATAATTATTGAAGGTGAGGATCCTTGTTCCTCTAGTTGACTTGTTTAAGATTTTTGGGTAGAGATGCACTATTATGCAATCACTAGTTGTGCTATCAGATGGACCTAAGATCATCATCGGACAAGCCTACAAAGAGTATATAAAACACAAATAAGCATCATTAGAAATACCAGGTAACTCTGAAAAAGTGAATGCATATAAAAGACATTTAAAACAGCTAATGGACTAGCTATATACATATTCCTATTAGCACAAGTAAGATTTGACCCTTACAAAATATTTTTGCATGATTAATATGAATATTATTATTAATTAAAGGAGAGAGAAAACTTACCCTTGATCATAATTAATGTAAAATTTACCCAAAAAGAATTCAACAGTATACCCAACATCAAGGATTTAGAGGTGATTAATGATAGTAGCTAAACCCGTATAAAAATTAGATCAGAAGTTTGGTACTTGAATAATAGCGAATAATAAATTGAATAAAATCACAAGCCCTAGATACTAGCGAACAATAAATTGAATAAAATCCATTTCATACCAGCAAACAGTAAAAGCTACGATGGTTTGGTTTTGACACGGTTTTGACCTCTTTAGGACACAAAAAAATGATGTAAATAAGGCCAAAATTGAGGCAGATTTAGGGCCTAAGCTTGCTTGTAAGTTTTTCAATGTTTGACTCAATAAATCAACTCTCAAATCTATTTTAGTACTCTGTTTTATTTTTAGTTTTAGTTCCAACTCTCAAATCTGTTTTATTACTCTGTTTTATTTCTGGTTTTAGTTCCATTTGAGGAATCCATCAATAGTACATTTTGAATCAAGGTGTTTCATCACAATTGTAAGAGTTATTCATGTTTTTTGGAGCTTTGAATTGAAAGTGCATACCTTGCTTCCTTGCTCTTTTTTTCATAATAAACCAATATTTTTGTGGAATTTTACTTACTTTTTCATTTATTTATGTGCAAAAACAGATGGACTTGTCTTATAAAATTACTATCGATGAAGAGAAGCATGTCATTGGAATTGTCAGGTGTCGAGAAGGTTGTACATTTGCTAAAATTTGTGATGAAATTGTGGATGATGGAATCGTTGAATACCATTTTGATTTTATCTAGGATGGATTAGCTTTATATCCAAAGCAAGAGAAGAAATGGAAAGTTTATACAACACTTTTAGGCATCAAGAGGAAACTAGGCACATTTGATGTGGAAACAAGGGGTTCAAATGCAGTGGAAAAAATACCAATCTTTGAAAACATTGAAGAGAATGTGGAGGAACCTATGCATAAAAAACCAAGGGTTGAAAATATGCCTTTTTCAGTGGAAGAAGCCGCAATTGTTGATCCTTATGTATTGGCATCTTCGAAAGAAAAAAAGTGAAAATTTTAATGGAAGAGTTTGTCAATGAGAAACTTACTCTCAAAGTATATTCAGAAAAGGGAGAATCTAAAATAAAGATCTATTGTGAAATTCGTGGCATTGATTATGGAACAGGTGATGTATCCTTGGTAGCACGAATAATGCGCAACTTCAAAAACCATCATATGAAAACAACGTCCCATCAAAAATGCCTTTCAATGCCAAGTGGTAGTGAATTCCTTCATGTAACAAAGTACAACAAACAACGGTGGTTGGTGATCGATTTCATATTGATCAAGCAATCAAACTTCTACATGATTTCAACTAGTCACAAGAGCCTAATTTGTTCAAGGTGGTCGAAGCAACACTTGCAGACTATAAGGACATGAAAAAAGTGAGTGTCGAATGTACACGATGCAATAAATGGTTTTGTTTTTTAGTGCTGACAAGTGACAATATTGTCAGTTCTCTAAATGAACACATGAAATCAAAGAAGCACACTACTACTACTACAAATGAGGCTTCACATCAGGAGATTGGGTTGAGTGGCACAGTTGGGAGACCTAAGAAGCCTACCAATGATAAGTCCCAACAAAGTTTGACTAGGTTCTTAGTGCCATCATCACCATCAGTATTACATAGGGGTTCTACAAGTGCAACTTCTTCTACTTCAGGTGTGTTAATTAGTGGTTAATCAATAGTTTATACTAAACTTGAATATGAATTTGTATATTATTTTATTTATCGTACTTATAATTTATTTATTTTTTACTGTGTTGTCATCTTATTATAGCTCAATTGTCTCCCTTGTTACTACAATGTTGGGGGTATTGGTATCCTTATATTGATAGAAATGGGGAGATATTGGAAAAAAAGGTCCTAATGGATGATCAAAGGGGTGGAAAGTTATGGGCCATAGAGAAGCATACCAAGATCATGCTATGTTATGAGGGTATTGAATGTCGTATTGATGGTACATATAGGCATATTCATTGCCAGAGGGCTTCTAAAACAGGGACTCCTTTTGATTCATTAACATGCAGGTTTTGTAAGTTGGTTCCAGATTGTAATGACTTAAAGATGCGATTATATCATGAATCAAGGTGCACCAATAAAATATGTAGAAATTATATGCACTAAGCATGCATGCATCCAGATTCACCTGATCTCACACTATTTAAATTTATGCAAAATACTGAATCATTCCACTTGTTAATCTTTTGCGGAAAAATTAATTGCACACACATGTAAAGCATAAATAAAAATAATCGCACATAACACAGTTGTTTTTAACCAAGAAAGCCTGAAGCTGAAAACCCAAACTATATATTATGTATCATGGAATAATATGACAATCCTCATACAAAGCTTATCAAGCTCTCAGTACAGTATAATCGTCATACACTAATCAGGAACAATCTTGCAAATCCATGCACCGATCTCTGCCTCCTCCTAGCCTGCCTCCACTGCATAATCCCTGCTGAAGAATAGCTATGAATGAATTCGAATTAACCTTACATTGACTTCGCAATCCTCATAGGCAACTCCAATGTGTGTGTGAAGCAATCAATGCATCACTATAGTCACAAAAGATAGTCTATCTTGCCCTTTCACCTACCTCTCCACTGGGTCTCCACTGAAACTGCCATGCATTGTAGTTAATTGCCATATTGTTCAGTTGATTAACGAGTTATTATTTTTGAATTAATTAACTAATTAATTCACTCCACTCTCACTAGTGTATCATTCAGTTAGACTAGATACAACTAGCTCAACTGAGTCCAACTGAGTTAAACTGAATACAACTCCATAACTACTTCTTCCAATCAAAATACAACTCGCCAATTGAGTTCAACTGATTCCTCCATGCATTAGCTCCAATAAACCCTTGGGAATTGCAATTCCCCACCACCCACACCAGTAATCAAACAAAAGTGCTTCAAGAGAATACAGTATTTTAGTGTCCGATTATTAAGAGCTAATAATAATTGACATGTATCTATTTTTAGACCGTCGATCTAAAAATAGACTTCGCCCATATTTTGCAAAATATAATTTCATCTATTTTTCCAACTTTATCAACCATCCACAAAACAGTAAAGAATCAAATTTCAACATGATCATCATGTCTAAAAATATCAAAGTGCCAAAAGTAGCCTTGTGTGGCCCACTTAAAGGAAGTACAGCGGTACTCTTTTCACTAAGCTCGTCATCTTGTTGAATCTCAACACTCCCTCTCAACAAGATAGGGATTATCCTTCACCCCGATCTTGCCTCTATGGTATTCGAATTTTCTCCTGGTGAGCGCCTTCATCAGAATATCTGCATCCTGATCCTCCGTAGGAATGTAATGAAGCAACATGATCTTCCGATGCACACAATCTCTAATATGACGATACCGGATATCAATATTTTCAGATCTATCATGAAACATAGGATTAACCGAGAGTTTAATGCAACTCTAATTATCACAATGCATCACTGTGGGATCTAAATGTGAACCGAAAAAACCAACCAAGATCTTCCTCACCCAAATAGCCTCACATGCAGCTTGACTTGTTGCCATGTATTCTGCTTCCGCTGAACTGAGTGACATGGATCTTTGTTTCCTGTTGTATCAAGAAACTTCCGTAGATCCTGTTAGCAACCTATAAATATAGGATTCATAATTTTGACTTGACTGATCATAATCTTGTAATATGTACATACTTTGCCTTCTGCAAGTTGTATTCCCATATTTAGTAAAAAATCAAAAAATCAAAAAATTCAAAAAGAGGGTAAAAGGTCCTAAAAGAAAGATCAAAGGACTTAGAAAAAATAATATACCCCAAAATAAAAAAGATGAATAAAGCATGAAAGTGTGCAAGTCTAAATGCCACTACTTTACTTTTTGTAGTTGATTATGGCAGAGTGTCAATAAATGCCATAATCTGTGATGAGTTGAACAATTTAATCTTGACTCGTCATTTTTCAATTTCAAATGTTATAGATAGAGAATAAACAATTTTCATACAGTTTAATCATGACAATTCAGTAGTTAGGTAGAGAATAAGTGAATCCAACAGTTTAATAAGCTTACATTCCCATTTCCTGCATAATTTAATCTAAGGTTAAGAGCCTTAAGATTTTTCCATTTTATGATATATGAAACCTCTTGTTAAACCTTGGTTAAAATCCCATTAACCTTTCCCATGTGCATTTCCCTATATATAAACCTGTTATTCAATACATACACCTAGCACCCTCGGGCTCATTCCAAACCCTCCGATCATTTTTATAATCCTAATCCAACAATCCGCATTGAGCATGATCAACTGGCCTCCAACCTCACCATTTCCCATCGCATTGATTTTAAACCAATGATCATCACTTATCAAATCAACGGCGCCTATCAAAAATCCCGGTCCCACATTGTTTCCCCGCAACTTTCCAAAATATCCCAACCCTTTGCTTCATCCATCGCGATCTGATGGCACGTATTCAATATCGCATTATAAAAGTGATCAGGCAAAGTTTGAAAAAAAATTGCGATAAAATTTGTTTCTCGAAACCACCATAATCTATGTGTCTCATTTCTACTAGATTGCATTGAAAAAGTAGAAAATCGTTTACTTCCCAAAATTAATGCGATAACCACTAATGGTTTCGCCTTCAAATACAAAAAACGCTCCTGCCATTAATTTCGACCTGTAATAAATGTTATGTGTTTTGATAAAACTTAAGGTTTCAACCTTAGTTTTTATTATTTGCATATCATTTGCGCCTTCGACCTTTAGAAATTACTCACAAACACCATTGCTGAGCCTCCCTCATCAATTTTCCCAGAAAGCCCTGTTTTCGACTGTGAACCTTTTTAAAGCCAATTTCCTCAATTTTCACAGTTTAAAGATTAAATTCAATGATCTAAATAACTAAAACCTCTGAATTACCTTGATATCCCCTGTTTTTAATCAAACCCATTCAGAGAACCTAATTGAGCAAAAAATCCCAAAAGAAGCCATCCTTAGCCTATATTGCTCAGTTTCATCTCTGTTAAAGTGAATAACTCCTGAAAATAGTTTAATCTTGCAATAGCTACCCAAAATTCCTAAAAAAAAAAGTTAAACCTCCACAGACTGATCTCATTCCACAAGTCTTTCAAAAAAGCCTTCAATCACCTCCCTGCAGACCTAGATTTCATTAACAAATTGTTTGATTTTTGCAGGTTATTATCATAATATGGATTTGGGCTAACAGTTTCAATACTAGTTGACAAAATTGTTTGCTCCAAATTCTCAGATTTTAACTCAATATCTTCATTCAACAAACAGTTTGCATACAAATAAAGAACAAAATCAAGTCAGAGAGAGATCAGAATGATGAAGTTTTCATAGTGAATGGTAAAATTGAAATCAGAATTCACAATGACACTAAAAGCATAACAGTCAAAGAGTATCAGTGGTTAAAGTGTATCAGGTAAAAGTCAGAGTGAAAGTTAAAACAAAGTTACAAGAGCAGTCAAAGGTAAACAGTAAAAGTAAATTCAGAGGCAGTAAAATGGTAAAAAAAGATTAAAATAATTTCACCAACAATAAATTTTATCTAAAGGGAAAGTAAAACAGTTAAAAGAACAAAAATATGGAAAGATGAAAAAGAGAGCAAGAAGGGACATTTTTTGCACAAATTTCTTGTTTAATTCATTATTTTGAAAACATATTGTGACCAATACAAGATACATTTTGCAAACCTGAAGGAGGTTTATGTTCCTAAGATGTCCATCTACAAAAACCTCTTTCACTTTTCTAACAACCATTATGTATTGGGAAATATTAAACAAATTTGGAAAGACGTTTTTGCAGAAAATTCCTATTAAGTCATCATTTTGCAGAGAAGATTATGGCCAATCAGAAATACATCATACAAAATTGAAGAAGAATTTTGTTCCTAAGAGACCCATCTACAAAAACCTATCTCACTTTTTCACAGTCATTTCAGAATGATAGATACATGCACATCTTTACAGCCTATTTTTCAGACTCTGTAAAACTCTATTTTACACATCTTTTTGCAGAGCCTATTGTGAACAGCTGGAAAGGAATTTTAGGAAAATGAAATAGGTGTATCTCATCAACATATTTATCTACAATAACCTCTTTCATTTTTTACATATATATTTCGGATTGAAAAATAAAAAGATATCATTGGACCCCAAGTTTGCAGAATTGTTGGAGAAAAATGCACAAAGAAAGGAAGCAGTTAGTGGCTTGGATGCCTCATCATCAACTAAGAGTTGGATCAAATTTGAATTCTCCTCTTAGTCATCACCTGTCCATAAAAAATAGTGCCAAATAGATGCATTAGTCTTGAGTGTCCTTTACTTAAGTTCTATTTATGTAAAACAGTTAGAGATATTTGTGAACCAATCTTTATATTTTTTCAAGATATTCTAGTTTAGAATTGTATAAATACTTCACTCTTTGAAGTATTTTTGTGTGGAATAAAATTATCAAGACTACTATAGACTTTTTTGTTGAAACATTGGGAGTTTATGTGAGTTAAGTTGAAGCAGCAAGCTAGAAACTGAAGCAAATAGACATCATAACTAATGATCCTCGTGCTGATCAGATGAGTATTGTATCTTCCAGTTTTCATTGTTTATTTCTTTAAGTTTCATTCATACATCTTGTGTTATTTTCTATCTTAAATTAATAACTAGGAAATGTATTACAGAATCAGTGTAAAAATCTCTCTGTTTTTACTAGTTTTCATGTTTATGTTTTCTGCTAATTTCGAGACTATAGAATTCTTAATTTCTCTTTAGTCTCGTTCGACCTCAATTTTCCTCTTCCTTTTCTGTGATCTAAGGATTCTTAATTTCCCTTAGTCCAGATCATACTACTTCATCAAAATAGTTCTTTTAAACCCTCTGAAGATCATCTATCTTGCCCTTAGTATATTTGTCCTTTTGACCTTAGTTTTCTAGTCTTGTTTGCTATAAATTTGACTCCATTGCCCAATGGTTAGGTAGATCTTTCTATGGTTTCCCTTGTTGTCCTTTATTCCTACCGACATTCAAAAAATCAAACCAAATTGTCCACTCATAGCTAGCCTAAAATAAATTACAAAACAAAGCTAAATCTTAAGGAGAGATCCCTCTCCGGAACTCAGGAAGGCTAGATCCTGAATTCTAAAAGAGGTTCTTGGTTACCCCTGGTTTTCGTTAACTATAAACCAAAATCCCACGGCCTACGAATTACTAGGGTGATAACATATTGGCGACCATACTGGGGAATTAACCACTCTCCAGTTTTAAGTTTAATCTTAGAGGAAGATTTTTAAAAACATATCTTTTCTACTTTAAGATTAAGTTTAAAGGTTCTGGGTAATATAATGACAACTCCACTAGGGAAACTAACCTTTTCTTCATAAATATTTTATAGGTTCAGATCTGATCTATGATTGTGGACAATGCTGAGACATATAAAGGTTAAAATCATCCACCTGGTGACTCCAAATCAATTTCACAATCAAGACTCCACTGGAGGAAGGAACATGGAAGAAAAATATGGAAATATTAGGCTTTCAACTTGGATCTTAGTCCAAGACATTATGTTCTTTCTCGTTAAGAAATTTTTTCAATATATATTGTATTTTATATAAGGATCTAACTTGGTTTTACAGATACCATGGCCATTTGTTATGGCTGATCTTCAAGATGATCCAAGAATAAAACGAAGATATGATCCCATGAGCAGCGATCACATACCTGGATTTACACACAAACTACCGAAAGTAAATTGGGGTAACATTCTACCCATGTTTCAAGATGAGAACATTGATGATCCTTTACTACATCTCATTAAATTTCATATACACTCGTCAAGATTGAAGGGTGATTGGCATGAGGATTGCCTCATGAAGATATTCATGGCAACCTTAGAAGGAAAAGCAAGGGAATGGTACGAAGCTCTCAAATGTGCAAGTTTGTTTTCTCTAAAATATTTTCATAAGGTATTTTATGAGCATTACAAAGAAGATTTTCCATCTTTATCATTAGCTGAAAATTGTTGTGATCAAGCTGAAGATCTTATACATTACCTTAAAAATATTGATGAATATTTTGGGAATTGGCATCCTGAAGATTTATTAGAAGAAGTCCAGAACTTTCATTCTCAAGTTAAATGTCATAATAATCAAGAGGAGTTAAAAAAATATGAAATAGGTCACGAGATGAATCAATATCCACAAAAACCCTCTGTATTAACAAATGATGTTTCATTTAATGTTTTGAATGGAGTTAAAGAAAATATGCAACCTCATGATCAATTTTTGGATAAGGGAAAAAACAATTGTCATTTCAATCTAAGAATTCAGAGATTCCCACCCCCCCTCGCTGAAGAGGAAATCAATTTGCTTCTAAACATGCAACCATCCTCAAAATATTTACATAATGAAGAAATTGTTTCTACTTCTTCTAATGTTGATGAATGTATTAAATTTTTTATCCATGAAGAGACGAAAGAACAAGTTGATGCTCATGTTATTCTACCTTCCCTAAAAGGCTCATTGCTTGATAGCACTCCTATTGAAAAAAATAATGACTTTCAAATAGAATGCAACCAATATAATCAAGATATATTAGGATTGTTGGAAGAGAAATCTACTGATCCAATGTTTATAATTGATGACATTCCTTCTTCTGAATATTTTCCTAAATATGATTAGTATGATGATAATTATGTTCTTCAAATT
The DNA here is from genome assembly GCA_034641835.2 of Pinus albicaulis. Taxonomy (NCBI): domain Eukaryota; kingdom Viridiplantae; phylum Streptophyta; class Pinopsida; order Pinales; family Pinaceae; genus Pinus; species Pinus albicaulis. The sequence goes on along the minus strand of CM076583.1, from coordinate 156,987,921 downwards.
CAAGATAACTTCACAGAAAAAACACTAGCTAGTTTGAAGGATGAGATATTAGATTTTCAATTTGATGAGGATTTTCTAAAAGTTCTCTTTCTTATTTTTAAATCAAGAAAATTTTCTCCTCAAGTTAAAAAATGGCTTCTTGATATAATTTCTGAAAATTATGAAACTGAAATCGAACTTTTGCATTCTCAAAATCAATCATACAATTTCAAAAATTTAAAAGTTTCTTTGAAAATCTTCCTTCTCCAAAGCAAGAAGAAATTGTAATACCTTTTGACTTGCATATTGAAGATTATTATTCTTCCAAACACAAGACCAAATAAATATTTTCATGGTCTAATATTCATAATTCAACTGAACAAATAGTCATTGAAGGCCTAGAAGTAAATAACATACATCATGCTTTTATTGATCCTATATCAGATTATATGGAGAATCTTTTTAGCTCAAATCTACAAACATGTTTTCTCTATAAGGATAAAATACATCAAAAGTGGCCTTTAAACATCATATCATTTATTATAAAGGCACATGATCAAGTTATGCTTCCAAGTTTGATGAAAATAAGTCAAATTATCCATTCATTTCTACAATTCCTTGACTGGCTTCATTGGCCATTTTGTATTATCTGATTCAACATGGTTAACAATAGATTAGAGTAGGTAGATGAGTGTCAATAAGCTCAAAATTTTGAGCATTTTTTTAGTTTTTAATTTTCAACTGGTCTTTCATTAAGATTTAAAGCCAAGGATGAGGTCCTAAAAAGTTTAAGATTTATAAGTTGGTTTGAAAAATTTTGTGTGTTGTTTTAATTTCAGATCAAATTTTAGTTTGCAGAAGACATAAGACACTTACTAAGATCATAAAAGGTCAAAGATGAAGGCTATTGATCTTAGAGTTCTTGACATTTCACCAATAAATGCCATCCCCAAGTGAAGCCGATGTTAGCAACCTATAAATATATGATTCATAATTTTGATTTGACTGATGGTAGTCTTGTAAATATGTACATATTTTTCCTTCTGCAAGTTGTATTCCCATATTTAGTAAAAAATCAAAAAATCAAAAAATCAAAAAGAGGGTAAAAATTCCTAAAAGAAAGATCAAAGGACTTAGAAAAAATAATATACCCCAAAAGAAAAATATGAATAAAACATGAAAGTGTGCAAGTCTAAATGCCACTACTTTTACCTTTTGCATTTGATTATGGCAAAGTGTCAATAAATTCCACAATCCATGATAAGTTAAACAGTTTAATCTTGACTTGGCATGTTTCAATTTTTCTTGTTGTAGTTAGAGAATACAGAATTATCATACAGTTTAATCATGAAAATTCAGTAGTTAGGTAAAGAATCAGTGAATCCAATAGTTTAAACTGGATTCATGGATGAAATAAGTGTAGAATTAAATAGTTTTATTACTTTCAGAAAGAATAAATGTTGTAAAGGTTGCTAGCTCAAATGCACCTAATCAAAATGGAAGAAAAAATGTTAGTAGGTAAAATTGGGTAGGTAGAAGAAGGTGAGGAGCATCATTGTAAATATTATTCACCAGGGCTGCAAATAACTAACTTCCCTTCCCCATAGCCATTTGTCATTCTAAACTATCAGTCAGAAAGGCTCAAGGTATTTCCTTGACTTCTGTTGGGACCGGACCCAAGGCTCTATTTCTGATTAGTTGAAAATGTTAAATGTCTATATTAATCCCACAAATCACACCATTTTCCATTCATGCATTCATTTACTAGGAAAAATCATAAGTAAAAACCTCATTTTTACTTAATGATGCTCTAATCCCCATTTGATTAACTTCCTACATATTATGAAGTATAAAACCCTCAAAATGGAATTTTATCCTAACTTGAAGTGATGAAATTATCATAAATGCAAGCTTTGCTTTGATATTCAATTTTCTTGGTTATAACTGTATTTTTGAGTATTCAATTTTCCCTTTTCATATTAACACCTAACATACTTTATGAACTCCCTATCTAAAATCCTAGTCCTATTAATATAGCTCCTTTTATTTAATATCCCAAAAAAACCCCCTTATTATATGCTTTTATGTTAAAGATATTTATCACATGTTGATATAACATCTCAAAATTACCCCTTTGACCTAAAACTATATATAAAAATGTACCCCTTTCCCCTATGGTTTTAGACCCCTCCGCAGTCTAAAACTATATAATAAAGTTAAATAATACAAAAAGTGCAGAAAAAGAATCCTTACATTCCCATTTCCCACATACTTTAACCTAAGGTTAAGAGCCTTAAGCTTTTTCCCTTTCATGATATATGAAATCTCTTGTTAAACCTTGGTTAAAATCCCACTAACCCTTCCCATGCGCATTTCCCTATATGTAAACTTATTATTCAATACATACACCCAACACCCTCGGGTTCATTCCAAACCCTCCGATCATTTTTATAATCCTAATCCAACGATCCGCATTGAGCATGATCAACCGGCCTCCAGCTTCACCATTTCTCATCGCACTGATTTTAAACCGTTGATCATCACTTATCAAATCAACGGCGCCTATCAAAAACCCCGGTCCCACCTTCTTTCCCCACAACTTTCTGAAAGATCCCGACCCTTCCTTCATCCATCATGATCCGACGACACGTATTCGATATCACATTATAAAAGTGAACGGGCAAAGTTTGAAAAAAAAATTGTGATAAAATTTGTTTCCCAAAACCACCATACGCTATGTGTCTCATTTCTACTGGATCACATTGCAAAAGTAAAAAAACCATTTACCGCCCAGAAGCAATGCGATAACCACTAATGGTTTCTCCTTCAAATACAAAAACCGCTCCCGCCATTAATTTCAACCTGTAATAAATGTTATATGTGTTGATAAAACTTAAGGTTTCAACCTTAGTTTTTAATATTTGCATATCATTTGCGCCTTCGACCTTCAAAAATTACTCACAGACACCATTGCTGAGCCTCCCTCACCAATTTTCCAAGATAGGCCTGTTTTTTACTGTGAACCTTTTTAAAGTCAATTTCCTCAATTTTCACAGTTTAAAGATTAAATTCAATGATCTAAATAACTAAAACCTCTGAATTACCTTGATATCCCTTGTTTTCAATCAAACCCATTTAGAAAACCTAATTGAGAAAAAAAGCCCAAAAGAAGCCATCCTTAGCCTAAATTGCTTAGTTTCATCTCTGTTAAAGTGAATAACTCCTGCAAACAGTCTAATCTTGTAGTAGCTATCCAAAATGCTTAAAAAATAGAGTTAAACCTCCATAGACTGATCTCATTCCACAAGTCTTTCAAAAAAGCCTTCAATCACCTCCCTGCAGACCTGGATTTGATTAACAAAATTTTTGATTTTTACAGATTATTATCAGAATATGGATTTGGACTAACATTTTCAATACTAGTTGAAAAAATTGTTTGCTCCAAATTCTCAGATTTTAACTCAATATCTTCATTCAACAAACAATTTGTATACAAAGAAAGAACAAAATCAAGTCAGAGAGAGATCAGGATGATGAAGTTTTCATAGTGAATGGTAAAAGTGAAATCAGAATTCACAATGACACTGAAAACATAACATTCAAAGAGTATTGGTGGTTAAAGTGTATCAGGTAAAAGTCAGAGTGAAAGTTAAAACAAAATTATAAGAGCAGTCAAAGGTAAACAGTAAAAGTAAATACATAGGCAGTAAAATGGTTAAAAAAGATGAAAATACTTTCACCAAAAATGAGGTTTATCTAAAGTGAAAGTAAAATAGTTAAAAGAACAAAAAGGTGAAAATATGAAAAAGAGAGCAAGAAGGGACGTTTTTTGCACAAATTTCTTGTTTAAGTCATTGTTTTGTAGAACATATTGTGACCAATCCATGATGAATTTTGCAAAACTGAAGGAGGTTTATGTTCCTAAGAGGTCCATCTACAAAAAAATATCTCACTTTTATAACCGCCCTTATGGATTGGGAAATATTAAACAAATTTGGAATTAACTTTTTGTAGAAAATCCATGTTAAGTCATCATTTTGCAGAGAATATTATGGCCAATTAGAAATACACATTACAAAATTGAAGGAAATTTTTGTTCCTAAGAGACTCATCTACAAAAACCTATCTCAAGTTTTGCACAGTCATTTCAGAATGAGAGATACATACACATCTTTACAGCCTATTTTTTAGACTCTGTAAAACTTTGTTTTACACATGTTTTTTCCGAGCCTGTTGTGAACAGCTGGAGAGGCATGTTAGGAAACTGAAAGAGGTTTATCTCACCAACATATTTATCTACAATAACATCTTTCATTTTTTACATATATATTTCGGATTGAGAAATACAAAGATATCATTGGACCCCAAGTTTGCAGAATTGCTGGAACAGAATGCACAAAGAAAGGAAGCAATTAGTGACTTGAATGCCTCATCATCAACTAAGAGTTGGATCAAATTCGAATTCTCCTCTTAGTAATAACCTATCCATAAAAAATAGTGCCAAATAGATGCATTAGTCTTGAGTGTCCTTTACTTAAGTTCTATTTATGTAAAATAGTTAGAGATATTTATGAACCAATCTTGATACTTTTTCAAGATATTCTAGTTTAGAATTTGTATAAATACTTCACTCTTTGAAGTATTTTTGTGTGGAATAAAATTATCAAGACTACTATAGACTTTTTTGTTGAAACATTGAGATTTTATGTGAGTTAAGTTGAAGCAGCAAACTAGAAACTGAAACAAATAGACATCATAACTAATGATCCTCATGTTGATCAGATGAGTATTGTATCTTCTAGTTTTCATTGTTTATTTCTTTAAGTTTCATTCATGCATCTTGTAAATGAATAACTAGGAAAGGTGTTACAGAATCAGTATAAAAAACTCTCTATTTTTACTAGTTTTCATGTTTATGTTTTCTGCTGATTTCCAGACTATAGAATTATTAATTGCTCTTTAGTCTCATTTTACCTCAATTTCCCTCTTCCTTTTCTGTGATCTAAGGATTCTTAATTGCTCTTAGTCCAGATCATACCACTTCATCAAAATAGTGTTTTTAAACCCTCTGAAGATCATCTATCTTGCCCTTAGTATATTTGTTCTTTTGACCTTAGTTTTCTAGTCTTGTTTGCTATAAATTTGACTCTATTGCCCAATGGTTAGGTAGATCTTTCTGTGGTTTCCCTTGTAGTCCTTTATTTCTACCAACATTCAAAAAATCAAACCAAATTGTCCACTCATAGCTAGCCTAAAATCCATTACAAAACAAAGCTAAATCTTAAGGAGAGGTCCCTCTTCGGAACTCAAGAAGGCTAGATCCTGAATTCTAAAAGAGGTTCTTGGTTACCCCTGGTTTTCTTTAACTATAAACCAAAATCCCACCACCTAAGAATTACTAGGGTGATAACACTAGAATTTATTTTTCTTTTATAATATTCATAAAAATATTAGAAGTCTATATTATTTTTGTTACTATTTATAGTTATAATACATTTTAATTTTTTTTTCTCAATTTTTTTTTAATTATTTTTTATGAAAATTTCTAACATTTTGATAATCATAAGTATTTTTATGTTTATTATAATAAATATATATTAAAATTTACTCACCATTATGTATATAAATATATTGATAAATAATAAATAAAATAAATAAATATTTATAATTAATAATATAATTTTGCATATATATATATAGCCATATTTTCACACAATTACAACCAATTCAAATCAATTTAAATTTATCCTAACCTTTAATATATCTAACCCAAAGCCCAATTGAAAGGCTTTTAAAGTTGAGATATTTATCTCAACTTTAAAACGATCACCCTCTTATAAAAATTTGATTAAAATTTATACTTTTATTGTCATGAACATTTACATAATTTTCATTGAACGTTTCTGAAGGTATTTATTATTACAATAATGAACCTACTTTAAACATAAAAATACATGTTTTCAAAAATTATAATATTTCCCAAGCAGGCGTTGCTTGAAAAACATAGCAAGCAATGTAGAGAGGGATATCGCCATCGAAGTGCAATGGAAAGGTGGGAAGTCAATTACAAGATTTTTAGGATAAACTATAAACCAAAATATCCCCACGAGTGTCAATTTGTGATATGAAGAAAACCCAATCCCTCACTCCTATTAGTACCAATCTCCAGTCGTCAAGAGCACTTACCATTCGCTCAGTAAGAGACGCAGGCATCCGGGCAATCTCCTCCCATCAAAATGAAAAATTTGAAGAGTTTTTTTATGGAGTTTCCAAATAATAAACAATTTTTTCTCGATATCATTAAAAGCTGAGATACACATCTGATCGAATCTTACAAGTGCACGAGACCACTCTCTATCAACATTGGCACTGGTACCATCCACATTCGTAGTTCTTGCTACATGCTGAAAACTAGTGTCATGGTTTTCAACCCAGTTTCGATTTAGCCATAGTGTAAAATAACCGTCGCATCCTCGGCAGAACCTGAGCAGTCGTCCTCCCAGTTTTCCACTCCCACTGTCAATACCTTTTCAACAGTTGGTCCCAAACAAAGAACTGAGGAATGAAATATCTGAGGTTTGTGCATCGTTTTTGTTGGAGAATTCAGTGCAACTAAATAAAAGACAAGAAACAGCAGATCAAACACATCACAAAAGAGACACAGAGGTTTAACGTGGTTCACCCAACCAATCTGGGCTACGTCCACACAACATAGGCATCGACAATTCTTTATTAATCAAACAGGAGATTACAAACTCTCACCCACACAAACCATCCGTATGGATACCTGTTTTATAGCAAGGAGAATATAACTGCCTCATAAATCCTCTCACATCAAATTTAGGATGCATTAACTCTCTCCCAACAACCTGGAGCTAATCTAGCAACAAATTCCTATTGTTGTCACACACTGAGATTTTTGCCTATTTTATTTAAAACAGAAAATCTCAACAATCTCCACCTTGACAACAATTAGCATGATGCCCTGTTTGTTTATTATTTTATCTTTTCTGCAAGCCAAGAGAAGCCAAACACCAACGCAGCTTCTCTAACAAAACTGGTTTCGTGAACATGTCTGCACAGTTTTCCTTTGTATGCACCTTTTCAAGAGAGACTCCCCTTTCAGTGATAACTTGTCTTACAAAATGGTACTTTATTGGTATATGCTTTGATTTACTATGATAGGCCGGATTCTTAGCCAAATGTATTGCACTTTGACTATCACAAAGTAACCTGATGTTGTCCTGTAACCTACCAAACTCACCAAGCAAACCTTTCAGCCAAACCGCCTCTTTGCACGCATGTGAAGCAGCAATGTATTCTTCTTCAGTAGTGGATAAAGCAACAATGTTTTGTAGCTTTGACATCCAGCTAATAGCTCCACCTGCAAGAGTAAATACATACCCTGAAGTTGACCTTCTCTTATCCAAATCACCTGCAAAATTAGAATCAACATATCCACAAACATATTCACTGCTTCTGTTATAAGTGATACAATAATCACTTGTGCCTCTCAGATACCGAAGCACCCATTTCACTGCTGATCAGTGCTCTTTTCCTGGATTTTCCATATATCTGCTGACAACCCCATCTGCATGTGAAATATCTGGTCGAGTACAAACCATCACATACATCAAACATCCTACTACATTAGCATATGGAATTTGAGACATATAATCTTTTTCTTCATCTGTATTAGGACATAAACTGGAAGAAAGCTTAAAATGGGAAGCAAAAGGGACTGAAACAAGCTTCACATTGTTCATACCAAACCTCAAGAGTATCTTCTCAACATACTTCTGTTGTGATAGCCACAGCTTACCATTGCTCCTGTCTCTGAAAATCTCCATGCCCAAAATCTGTCTTGCTGCTCCTAGATCTTTCATATCAAACGTCCTTGCCATCTGAGTCTTCAACCTGTTGATTTCTTCAATGCTTTTGCTTGCTAAAAGCATATCGTCAACATACAACACTAAGATAATGAACATGCCATTACTTAACTGCTTAAAGTAAACACAATGATCATATTCACTTCTTATATATTTTTTACTCAACATGAAAGAATCAAATTTCTTGTACCACTGTCGAGGCGACTGCTTCACACCATACAATGACTTCTTGAGCCTGCAGACAAATTTCTTATTGCGATGCTAAAAAAACCCTTCCGGTTGTTCCATATAAATTTCCTCATCTAAATCTCCATGTAAAAATGCAATCTTAACATCTAGTTGTTGTAACTCTAAATCAAGCAAAGCCACTAATGCTAACACAATTCTAATTGAAACAACTTTAACCACTGGTGAAAAAATCTCATGAAAGTCAATACCGGCTTTCTGAGAAAACCCTTTTGCAACCAGCCGCGCTTTGTACCTGTCTTCCGTATTATTCACACCCCGTTTCACCTTGAAAACCCATTTACATCCTACAGTTTTCCTGCCTTTCGGAAGTTCAACCAGATCCCATGTGCCATTCTTACCTAAGGCCATCATTTCTTCCTTCATGGCTGCTTTCCATTTGTCACTCTTTGAACCTTCTACAGCTTCCTGATAACACAAAGGTTCATCATCGTTAGCGGTCAAAGCAACTGAAGTAACATAATCATCATACCATCTAGGAGGGCGTTTGACTCTTGTAGACCTCCTTAAAGATGTTTCTGGTGCTTCCACAATTGGCTGACTACCACCTGTAGGAACTTCTTCATGACCACCATCTGCGACCTGTTCATGACGTACATCTGAACCCTATTCATAATCTAATTCTGAAACCTGTTCATGACTTGAATCTGAACTATCATTAGAAGTGTTGTCAAACTGAATGTGCTGAAAATCAGATACATCATCCTGTTTCAATTTGTTATCTACATCTAACTGTACAAGAGAGGATTCATCAAACTTTACATCTCTGTTGATGATGATTTTGCTGGTAGTAGGATCCCACAATCTAAATCCCTTTGTTCCATCACCATACCCAACAAAGATATACCTTTTAGACTTTGGATCTAACTTAGTTCGCTGATGTTTAGGCACTAGAGCATATGCATCACAACCAAACACTCTGAGTTTAGAGTAGTCACAAGGGTGTCCTTTCCATACCTCTTGCGGAATCTTGCAGTCTATGGCCGTCGATGGAGATCGGTTTATCACATAACAAGCTGTTGCCACCGCTTCCGTCCACAACTCCTTTTGCAACCTGGCGTTACTCAGCATACTCCTTGCTCTCTCTAGAAGAGTCATGTTCATGCGTTCAGCAACTCCATTTTGCTGAGGAGTATAAACCGTGGTCTTATGTCTCTCGATCCCTGCATCCTTGCAATAGTTTTCAAACTCCTTGGAGGTAAACTCACCACCGTTGTCAGTTCTTAAACACTTTATAGTTCTACCAGTGATATTTTCTACCAATGCTCTAAACTGTTTGAAAACTGAAAAAACATCAAACTTTCTTTTCAACATGTAGACCCACACCTTCCTAGAAAATTCATCAATAAATGATACAAAATAAGACGAACCACCATATGAGGTTGTAGGGGCTGGTCCCCAAACATCTGAATGAATATAATCAAGTATCCCTTTACTAGTATGTTTGCCTGTTTTAAATTTTTGTTTACTTTGTTTGCCAAACAGACAATGTTTATAGAAATCTAACTTTCCAGACTTTAGATTAGGAAGTAATTTGCGATCAGCCAAAATATTTAACCCTCTTTCGCTCATATGGCCCAACCTTTGATGCCATAGGCGAATGGAACTACTGTCATGTTCAGACACCGTAGACACATGATCTGACCCTGTTCTTCCTTCTAATTGAAACAGATTTCCTACTTTCTTAGCCTTCATTACTAGTAAGATACCTTTATATATTTTCATAAATCCACCTTGAATTACAGTTTTATATCCATTCGTATCCAATGCTCCTAAAGAAATTAGATTTTTTCTTAAGTCTGGAACATGTCTCACATCTGTTAACAATTTAGTTGTGCCATCAAACATTTGCAGTTGTATACTTCCTATCCCGACAATATTAGATGTGACATCATTACCCATGTACACGACTCCATCATTAACTGATCTATATGTCTTAAACCATTCTCTATGAATACACATGTGGTTTGATGCACCGGGATCTAACAACCAATGTTGACCATGATTTGACAAATTAACTGATAACACTTCGTCGCTCATACCTGAACCAGATGCCGAACCTGTATCTGTCGTGTTTGCTTCCTTCTTCTCTGTTGATGAAGCTTCTTTAGCAGCCTACTGTCGCTTCCAGCAATCCTTCTTCAGGTGTCCAGCTTTCCCACAATGCCAGCACTTCACCTTTGTCTTCTTTCCTTTAGACTTTGAACGAGAGTTGCTATGCTTACCCCCGGAGTGTCTCTCTCTCGAGCGACCTCTGGCCATCATTACCTCTGATGTAGAGGTATCTGCATTCGACCTCTTCCTCGTCTCCTCAGACAACAAGGCTCCAACCACATCGTCAAACTCGATCTCAAAACGGGCACTTTGTGTTTTTGCCATATCGAGTCACAAAAAAAAAACAACCTCCAATTGCAAATTTTAATGAAGAATGCCCTTTTTAATAAAAAAATGCCGTTAAAAAAAAAATACCCTTCACCTTTAAAGTGCCTTTCACTTCATACCATATGCAAATGGAAATTTAATATTACAAATTGATTTAAAAGGAAATGCCCTTGCCTTAAATCAGATTACAATCCTTTGATTTAAATACATATGCCAAATAAATACAAAGGCATTTCAATAAATCAATTTATTTAAAAAACCCTTCAAATCGATTTTATGGCGTATAATACACTTCTTAAATAAAATGCCATCTTACAAATTCCATTTAAAAAATATTCATAAAATATGGAGTTACCATATTTTAAAACGGAGTTACCATTAGTTTGCTTTCCCACTCTAAAATATGGAGTTATGAATCGATTTAAAATAAAAAGTCAAAAAATCGTTTTGTTTGAGGAATGAAAACAAAACGAGTAAAAGGCACCACCCATTTCAAATTGAAACTATTTAAATTGCACTGCGCTCAATTCATCTGTGGCAGAAAACGCTTACCCAGCCTCTATGAAACCGCACTCTTCATCAGATTTATAAAACGTTCAACTATAGCAACAGTCCATGGCATTTTAATAAACCTGAAGTCCAAATCATTCAACGCTCTGGCTTCAATGCCTGTTTAACGCAGCTTGTTCTGGCATTTAAAAAACGCAGACTCCTCCAATGTTCATTCAACGTTTGATGTCACCATTCACACAACAGACTCCTCCAATGGTTTGCACGGTCCATCAATCAACGGATAAGAAACTTCGGCCTCATGGCTTCTCAACAGGCCAGCTTTTCCACTGCGTGTTCAGCACCCTCACGCATTAACACGCAGATCTGGAAAAATCCTCGGTTTTTAATACCTCCACGCAGGTTTACACAGCTCAATCACGGCATACGCACCTCCACGCAGCAATACGCACCTCCTCCACTGCGCTCCTCCAACATGCTCCGATACCAATTGTTGGAGCATTCAGTGCAGCTAAATAAAAGACAAGCAACAGCAGATCAAACACATCACAAAAGAGACAAAGAGGTTTAACGTGGTTCACCCAACCAATCTGGGCTACGTCCACACAACATAGGCATCGGCAATTCTTTATTAATCAAACAGGAGATTACAAACTCTCACCCACACAAACCATCCGTATGGATACCTGTTTTATAGCAAGGAGAATCTAACTGCCTCATAAATCCTCTCACATCAAATTTAGGATGCATTAACTCTCTCCCAACAACCTGGAGATAATCTAGCAACAAATTCCTATTGTTGTCACACACTGAGATTTTTGCCTATTTTATTTAAAACAGAAAATCTCAACAGTTTTAATACAATATCGTGACGGTTTCCTTTCTGAAAAGTTGGCGGCAGTTCAGTTTTTCGTTAATACTATTTAGTAATAGTTATGTCATATTTTAATACAACAACATCTCCTTCCCCCATGAAATACTCATGCAAGTCCTTCAAGCATATCTCGATGTGAAGCTCTCCAAGTGCTGCAATTATATGTTCCCCTGATTCCTCAATTGTGTAGACAACCATGGGCTCTGAATTGGCCAACCGCTCAAGGCCTTCAATGAGCTTTGGGAGGTAAGAGGCCACTTTACACTGCATTACAACTTTATAAACTGGGTAGACAAATAACTTCGTAGGTCTAATTGGATGGGCATAACTGATGAACCAAAATAAAAATAAAAAACATTCGTAACCATATTATCTATATCTATTAAAAATCACAATATGTGTTTCAACTCTCACTCTTCTTTTGAGCATGTATTTTTTGTGTTCATTGATAACTTTTCTTAAAGATTACAATTTAGTTGAGATAGAGTTAGAGGAACAAAATAAGAGATTAAATTTTCAGTGTCAAAGTTTCCTTTCATTGTTTAGGACTGTACCAGACTCTATAATAACCCGATGAGTGAGAATGAATTATACCATCTCATTTTTTCCTTATGGGGAGGTACCTCCACCAGATAAATCACTTACCACTTCTTTGATATTTCCTTTTTTCTTGTTTAGTAGTTACAAGATGGGAGATCATGTTTTACAGTTACGAGATAGGCGATAATCTTTATCCAAAGATTTTTCGGATGAAGTTGATATAGAAGATTGTTTATCTTTCTTCATTCCATGAATATATGTTTGTAGTGATTGACTAATACAATTTTTGAAATGCCATTCTTAAAATTCAAAATTTTTCATATATGTCAAAATATATTCAACGTTTTCTTTCATAGTGAACATTGGGATTGGTGCTTGGCGATGAGTATATTGTAACATTATTATGCTCTTCTTGTGAGGCTTTATAATGAGTTTCACTGTGAGCTTCGGTCATTTTCACAAGCGCCACATTGTCCAAATCTGATGGCGTTGTCTCTGTTACATAAATCACTCCAAGAAAGGGTGGAAGTTTACAGGGTTTTCTCTTTCAAGCGGGCTATTCCCCTTTATATTCGATGTTTCTCTTCTAGTGGCCATCTTGGGCACAGTTGTAAGTCTTAAAAAATAAGTTAGGGTTGAGTGCATCGAGAGGCTTCATGACCAGATAGATATAATATTTGTATTAATCGGTTGATGACGCGGGTAGTTTTAAATCCATCAGATTTATTTCATCCCTATTAAAAAAAATCAAATAATATCACATCCGTCTCTTTTTTTGCATTAACATTAGGCCTGAAATATCAACTCTCAACAAAGAATGGATAAATGACATTGTATTAATTTTTCTCTAGGATTTACAAAAGAATTCAGAACTATTGTTTATGGTGGTGACTTTGAAAAAATTGGTGAGTAAATGAGATGTACAAGTTAGATGCCACATATTGCCAGCTCAGGTTTACTTTTAGCAGTCCTACACAAAATTGAAAAATCTAAATACAACTAAATCTCTCAAATTTTTCTACTAACTCCACGCTTACAAAGTTACTATTACACACTCCATTTACCTATTCTAAAATTCTATGTCTAATTCATTGTTGGTTTTTTTAAAATAATTTAGCACATACATGCATCCTCTATTTCAATGCCACTATTCGAAATTTCGCAAGAGCGAGTCACTACACAGAGAGTTAACATACTCGTAAAAAATTGTGAATTATTCCCACCTACATTCTTATCTCATTTATCATATATATATAAAGTTGATGAATAACTTAAAAAATAATTATATTTAAAAAATAAAATAATTATAATATATATTTTTAAATGGAAATATTTATTTTAAATGAAAATGATTTATTTAATTGATGTGATAATTTTTCCATAACTTGAATATTAATATTTTTTAATTATGCTTTACTTTTCTTTAATAATAAGTAAGTAAACATTTCTCAATTTTTATTTTAAAACAAGAAGTAAACACTCCTCATTTCTGATTTTAAGGAGTACCTACTAAATATATGATATACATTTATAGTTTGGAAAATTTGAACCCTATTGAAATGTTTATTTGACATATATGTTTTTGTATGTGGAATAGAGAAATTATAAATTTCAATTTTATATTAACAAAGTATAAATATAAAAGAGAGAAATTATATATATATATATATGGGGTTAAGAGTATGTGTTTCTTGTGTTTATTTGGTAAAATGTTGTAGTTTCAAATCCAAAGAGGGTTAAAATATAAACTTTAAACTTTAAATGAAAAAATATCATATATCATTTTAATATTCAATTTAGAAATAATCTTAAAATTAAATTTATTATTATTCATTTTCAAAAACATTAAAAATAAGTAAACATCAAACTTAATTTTAATTTAGATATTAAAAACTAATTAATACATTTATCCCTAAAGGTGCATTGATACACCAAATGAATTGAATGTAATATCCCTATTTTTACTGTTTTTATTAGACAGTTGAACAGTTCTAAAGGTCAAGTGGACCCACAAGAAAAAAATTATTGTGGACATGTTTTATTATTTTAAATTGCATAAAAATGGAAATTGAATTATTGTGCAAAGACTAGAGTATAATTAGAGATCGGGAATTCAAGTCCATGAGGATGGATAAGATTCCAAAGACTTTTCCAGTTTCTCCAAAAATCCTTGGAGAGAATAAATTAAAATTGATTATTGGATTGGAGACAAAAATCTAAAAAGATACCTCAGTAAATTGAAAGTTACTGGGAAGAAGTGGATTAAAACTAGAAAGAGGAAAAAATGATAGTTTTAAAGTACTTTTGTGGAAAAACAAAATGAAAGCCTAGGAAAAAGGAAAACAACATTCTGATTAACTGGACACATTTATGGAAACAAGTTGGTGGGAAAGCCATTCCTGGATAGAGAAGAGGTTGTCTACACCTTGGAGGATTTGATCTCTGCTTAAGGGGGGCCATGGAGATAAAGGTCAAGGTTGGGTGGAAAATAGGCATACCTTAAGTGGTATGCACTGTTAGTTTAATTATGGATTATTATTCTCTTTTTATGATTAGAATGGTAACTTTGAGAAATTATGTTTATGCAGAAAGATAAGTGAAAGTTTATATTTCTAAGTAATTATATTAGCTTTATAGTTTATAGTATGTTGTATTTAACATAACATAACCATTGTGAAAATAGTTTAGTTATGTATAGTTACATAGGTAGATTAGGTTAGAAAACGAATAGATAGAAATTCTAAACCCAATTATGAGGGTTTAAATCTGTTGTTAGGTTGTGAGGAATTATATGTTCAATTTTAGAAAATACATTATGTGAATTAGAACAAATGATAATAGAATTAATTAACATAATTATTCTGCAAACCAAAAGGAAATAGAAACCTAGATGCACCAAGAGATAACAGACAATATAGAAAGAAACATGATCGTATATCTCTGTTTACTTTCATCTTGCACATAATTATATCAATTCAATTATATGAGCAACGAGAAATTAAATCTCATATATATATTTTACTACTAGAAGATTTTACAAATATGTATACAAAATTCATAGAAACAGAAATTCTCATTATGCAAAAATAAGAATGGAATTTTGTAGAAAGTAATGATAAAATGTATTATGATATACTGTCCATAGTATATTAACTGTAGAAAAATATTATGTTTATTAAGTACAAATTTTAAATAGGAATAATTGTCCTAAAATTCAATGGATTGAATTCTAGCAAGTTATCGACCAACCTGTACATAGAAGGAATAAAACCAACTGTCAATGCTTGTGGGAGGAATACACAGATTGACAAGAAAATAATGTGTGCAAGGTATAACACCTCTACAATAAACCAGAATACAATTGGTTAGAATTTAATTATGAGGACAATTAAATATGTGAAATCTCATAAAGTTATCATGAGAAATTAAATAGTAAATTACCTTACTATTCAAGGATAAACAATCATGATAATTCCAGTATTCAAATAAGGAATTAAATCAAAATCTAAAGACAGAAACATACAAGTAAATACACTATAAATAAGTAACTATGTGGAAAATCATGGAAGTGAAATTACTTGTATTAGGACAGAGTAGAAGTATGAAACTCCATGGGTGGTGTTAGAAGATAAAAAGGAGAGATTGAAAACTAAAACATTTTATTAGTGAGGTAACTAATTAAAATTCTCAGTACTTCCTAAAGGAAGAACTTGACACATTCTAATTCCATGAATCTCATCCAGGATAAAGGAATATTATAGAAATTGAAATTAACAAAGTAGGTGTAAATTATACCTATTATTAAACACAAAATAATCAAACGTTACCTCTCTGTATTACCTTTCCTAAAGCGATCTTCATACCATTAATTTAGAGTATATGGAAAACTGAAGAATTCAAAGTTCTCATACTTGCGAATAAACTCTTAATCTTTAAATAAAGATAATTCAATAAGTAAATGAGAAAAATGAAATCAGAGGAATGATACATCTCTGAGTAAATTCTTTAGTTGAATAGAATATTTTATAATATATCAGAGCCAGAATAAAATACAGTGGTGTATGATGAGTATTCATGGACCTGATGTCGAATACCTGGAAACCGAGATTTAATATTATCTAGGTAGCTATCTTGGGTTACAATGTAAACCCTATTAACGTACTCAGAATTACAAGAGGAATTCATTGTAGAACTACGAAATTATGAAAATCGGTGAAGAAATAAATTGAAATTGAAAATGTCATAAGTTACATACTTGGTCATAGGAAGTCCTTGTCAGTATGAAACTAAATCACGAGGATTAGAAATCGAACCCATAAACGAGTATGGTATATCAATCAATACGACCATGAATACAAAATGAAAAGAGGGATAAAATGAGAAATTGTGGAAAACACATAGACTTATTAAAAATGATAAAATGTAATAACGAATTGAAAAAAAATAATTGCAGGAAGGAGTGGGATCACCTATCTTTTTAAAATATAAGATAAAATAAAAATACCAGTGTAATACATGATTTAATTACACAGGTTTAAAATGACGGAAGAGGTGGACTGCGTATACCCCAAACAGTGAGGAAACATAGATGGAAAAATGATTTTGAAATCATAATTATCTTACCTGGGGAGCATGGTCAGTCAATGGTGGAAGAAACCACTTTAGCGTGCATTAAACCTGCAAGAGGCATCAATAATAACTACATTAATATCAGAACAAGATTAAATGGAAATGAATTAACAAAACGAAAAACGTAAAGGATTTAAAGTCAAAATAATTTACGAAAAAGTTGTTGGCTAATGAAAACATAATATCATCATAATATCATCTATGTAACTGTCGGCAACAAAAATTAATAATGAGGCTGTGTGGTGCAAGCGAATTGCAGGGCCAAACAAAAATTGTAAAAATGAAAACCCACAGAGAAGAGCTAGGGTTGCACAGGTGTAAGTCCCTCTAGATAATACGAATTATTTCACACCATCCATGTGGTGGGCATCGAGTTTAGGAAGGATGAGAAGCCATGCCAACGCATTAACATAAATGTACCTAAAAAGTTGTAAAATCCTGAGGATTTTAGGTACCAGTATAGATACGAAAATTAAATTTCGAACCAAAATCCCTGTATACGATCCTTACATTATTAAATTATGACAGAGATATTATCTAATGGTGAATTGAGATGTGATAAACCCTAAAATCAAAATGTAATGCTTTTATATAAATTGATTCTAACCTAATTAATACAAGGTTAATAGCATTAAGGTGGCTCGATGACATTTGAATTGGAATACTTAAACATTGCTAGAACATGCATAACCAAAGTGTTAACATTCGAATTCATTATATGGTACACAAAGCATGTATTAAGGGTTGAATATAATATATGGTTACATTGTAGTGTAGCACTTTAATATTGAATGGTAAGTTCAACTGTAGTGGTAGGAATTCGAATGAATTTTTATCAAGGGGTTTAATGTTTTACAGTCCATAAAGTATATACATGTACAAGGGTATATTCTATTAACATAAGGAACATAATTCCTTGGGATAAAGTAACAATAAATATAGAATTATGCAACAAAAAGTATGTAGAGGTAAATACATGAGAGTAAATAGAATATGTAAGATAGTTAGAAAAAGGTAATAGGGAGACAATTCTATTACAACGGTTACTCTTAAATAAGGTTATAAAGAGACTTTGAAATGATAAAGTACTAAATTTATAAACAGAGAAATATTCTAAGCATGATGAGAGTATAAAAATAAGTCTTTTGAAAAGTAACTAATTATTGACGAAAAAATTAAGGAAAACATTTGCCAACTAGTGATGAAGATAGAAATTAGTATATCTAAAGAATGTGGTCATAATTAATTAGAAAAAAAAATCATGGTAAGTGGAGTTGTTACATTGAACATGCCATGTAACTACAAAAATGTTGCAGCAAAGGGAACATAATAACCTAAAGGGTGGAGGATGGAGGGGAGGAAATGTTTTAAGGCTTGAAATGGTGTCACACTGTGTTGATGCATGCTTGACAGATGTTGCTTGAACTACCTCGCTAAATCAAAATTTTAAATTATAAAAACTATGTCAAAATCTAATTGCACAAAGGAAATGACTAAAGTTAGTGTGTATTGATAATGAGATTAAATAAAGAGCATTTGGAGTGACCTTATGATTCAAGGATATTCTAAAATCAGCATAAAGAAGGGGGTTTGTTTTAGAATTTTAGCTGTATCCTTTTAAAAAATTTAAATTAATTTGGAGCAATTTTCCTAGAGCCATTAATATCAGTTTTAAATTTAAGTTTAATTTTTTTCTAGCAAATATTTGTTTGAATTGCAATTTTATGTGGTGTATTTTATACAATCCAAGTGTCCATGTAAACATTAAAGGAATTTTATCCATTTATGCATTCAAAAATACAACTTTAAAAATGAAAAGTTACACATGCTATATGCATATATAGAATGAATATAGATCCATTTTGAAGAGGATTAAATATCTTGAGGTGTATACTTTTTTTCAAATTTTCCACTCTAAAAGATGACCCATATGCTATGTTTAGCCTTATGGACGTTAAAAAATTTCTTTCTTTCTTTCGAATCTTTCTAGAAGTAATTACAACTTCCTTTGCACAGCTCATGTGGGTCCCACAATAACGAGTCACCATGTAAGTTAACCGTAGTGATGAAGTATTTACATGAAGGATGGTCATTCCTAAAAAAATTACCCACTATGTCTCTGGTTGAAGGAGATTTATGGTGGGACTTTATCATAATTAATTAAAGCAATTTTGTGTGGGAGTTATCTTAAGAATCCCCAAATCCATAATTTCTATACGAAATTGACTAAAAATTTAGATATTTTCTGTTATATAAAAAACGTGGTTAGTTTACGATCTAGCTATAAATTGGTTGCAAAAAATCAAAATTGAGTCAATTTAATTTTTCAATTAAACATTTTATATCATTCTACTAAAAAATATACCTTAAACACCTAAATAAAATATTTAAAAATACATATTTTCATGTAAATTTTATCATATTTATTAAAACTCACCATGTTGAAAATGACTTGTTCAAATCAAATTTAATTTAAGGTGTTGGTTCCCCTCTACATCATAGTTATCATGGATTTTGACCATGAAGCTCCATAAACACATCTTAAAAATTAATAATATTTATATTTTATTATGATATATATAAATAAATATTATTAAATCCTTACCATCCATCTAATAATTATTAATAAGCTACCCACTGTGAGAACATGGGTGTCTTGATCTTTGTTAACACAATATTAAAACCAAGAAATATCCAACTATTGCATTTATGAATTTTGGGTTTATTTCTTCTTATTTTTGTTTTTGTTTATGATTCACTTTTAGCTAGGCATGTGGATCTTTTTATGGTGATTGGTGTTTGCACTTATTTCTATATGTAAACTTATGCCTTAATGGTGAATTTTTTATCAACAATTGTAGTGTATTACATAGTTTGTTAGGTTGCATTGACTTTTAATAAATTTAAAAAATTATATTAATGCCACGTGGCTCCCCACCAACCTATTTCCTAGGGATTTGAGACTATTCCAATTCTAATAAGTTCCTCCATGATAAGTTTCTCAATATTATTTATAACATTCATTTATATATAAGAAAATTTTATTTAGAAAAATGGTCCATTACAGTTAATAAATTTAAAAATTTTCCCCACCCACCAATTTCCTAGGGATTTGAGATTATTCCAATTAGAATAAGTTCTACCATTATAAGCTCCTCATTATTATCTATAAAATTCATTTATATATAAGAAATTTTATTTAGAAAATGGTCCATGTTACAATAAGATGTGTAATGTTTTTTTCTTATGTTAAAGTTGACCTATTTCAAAACAACAAATATTAATATTATATTCATTTTATTAATATAACTACTTTAATATATTATAAATATTTTTAATAATAATATTTATAAATGTTGTTTGTTTACCCTATTGACATTATTTTTAAAAAGTTTAAAAATGAAAGCCATCAACTACATTTTAAAAAAGTTGAAAATGAAAACCCCCAACTACATTTTCAAAAAGTTGAAAAATGAAGCCCACCAACACTACAAGGAAAAGACCCTCTAGCGGATGTTTTTGAGGGATCCCTTATAAAAATAGCCCAGAAATCTATTTGCAGCAAAGGTAACTAGAGGAGGTTGGTAGGTGGAAGATTTTGCAGATGTTTTTTGCGGTGTGTTTCTAATAATAACACGCACCGATGCATTTTATGAAAAGTGCATCGGTGCGTACTATCAATTCACACATCAAGACAGTGTGCTCTATGTATAAACCAGTCTGGTGTGCCTCAGTACTCCAACGCACCGGTGCTCTACATGCAAACTGGCCTAGTGCGACTCCGTAATCTAGCGCACCCTAACAATGTGTGGTGTGTCACTGATATAAAACCACTCGACGCATCTCAAAATCAAGCGCACTGAAAAGGTGTTAATTTAAAAAACATTATCGGCAAGTAGCCCCCCGCCTACCCAGCAGTCGGCCTCCGCCGCCACCTGTGCGACGCCAACCTTTGCTAATGCGAAAACAATTTTTTTTATTTTTTATTTTTTATTTTTAATTTTTTTAATTTTTTTTTTAAATTTCGTATTTTTTTAAAATATAATTTAATATTGTATTTTAATTTTTTAATTTGTATTTTTATTATTAGATTTAATATTTTCTTTTTTATTTTTTATTTTATTTATTTTTTAATTTCAATATTTTTTTTTTAATAATTCAATTTTTATATTTTAAATTTAATTTATTTTAATCTCTTTTGTTTTGTTTTTAAATTTAATATTTTTAGATTAATTAATTTTTAAAATTTGAAATTTGAAATTTATTTACTAAATTTACTAAATTTTAATTTTAATTTTTTTTAAATCTTTTTTTTTAATTTAATTTTTAAATTTTATAAATGGTTTAATTTTAAAAAAAGCATTAAATTTATCTATATTTGTTTTTTAATTATTTTCAAATGCTTTTTTTTCATTATTTTTTGTTTTTTAATGATAGTTTTTTTTTTCTTTTTTTTTCTTTTTTTTTCTTTTTTCTTTTTTTTTTCTTTTCTTCTTTTTCAATTTTAAATTTTTTTTTTTTTTTTTTAATTTTAAAATTTGTATTATTATTATTATTATTATTATTATTATTATTATTATTATTAATTTAAATTATTTTGTATTTTTGTATTTTAATTTTAATTTTGTAATTTTAATTATTTTAAAATTTTCTATTTTATTTATTTTTTATTATATGGGTTTTTTTAATAACAAAGAAAAAAATGTTTTTGATGTTGTTTTTTATTTTTGTTCAATTTTTATTTTTTTTCTTTAAATTATCTGTTTTTTTTTTCATTTTTTTATAATTTTCGAATAATTTTGTATTATTTATTTTTGTTTAAAATTTTTATTTTTACACATTAATTTTGGTTTTTTTTACATTTTTATTGGTATGTTTTATTATAGATATAGATATAGATATAGATATATATATATATATATATATATATATATATATATATATATATATATATATATATATATATATATATATATATATATATATATATATATATATATATATATATATATATATATATATATATATAT
This sequence comes from Pinus albicaulis, assembly GCA_034641835.2. NCBI lineage: Eukaryota > Viridiplantae > Streptophyta > Pinopsida > Pinales > Pinaceae > Pinus > Pinus albicaulis. The sequence goes on along the minus strand of CM076583.1, from coordinate 156,965,842 downwards.
ATATCTGAGTTTTGTTCGTCATGTGTTTCGTTTTTTTTTAATGTTTTATTAACAACATGAAAATTAACACTCTAAAAAAAAAAGGTTGACGCTGCATTAATACGGTTCAAAATTAACATGAAAATCAGTAACATTTTAAAACAAATATTCATGCTTCATAAATAAAAATATTAAAGTGTCAAAAATATGCACACAAAAAAAAACGGGTGATTCTACATCACCACTTTTCAATATCGGGTGCTTTTTTTCTACAAAAATAAAGTAGGTACTAGTTCAGTTACCTATTTCATCAATAACCATGTTAATTGTAAAGAATGAATTTATTGATTGCTTCAATTTATGCAATTGTTGATGAAATAAAAAAGACATATAGTACATATGAGATCAAAATATACATTATATCAAGGTTCAACGTGAATATTTACTTTGTGTGAATTTTAAAAATTATAAGTCGCTTACTCTTTATTAAGTGCATTTTTCCGTTCGTTTGGAGAAGCTTCCCTTCTCTTTTTTCTTCATCCCTTTCATAGTCCCAAATCACTGCATTTGGTCTATTGTCGATATTATTCATGTACTCACTGGCATAATAGAAACACTCATACGATATGTACCCCTCGTGTTTTCCCTTTTTCGGACGAAACCTTTTAATTTATTCATGTACCTCTCTAAGAAGAATGTCCAACGACAAGAAACCACCCCAACTAATTAAACCTCACCTACTAGGTGGATTAGAAGATGAACTTGCAAGTACATGAAACTCGTCGGTAGTTCCTTCTCAAACATACAAACAATCTCAGCTATCTCTTGACGCCACCGTGGAATGCTAACCACATGAATCTCCTTTGACGTGATTCAATGGAAAAATGTAGATAATTTAGATATTGCACATCCTAGGTCTTGGGGGAAGTCATGTTTCACACACCCACACACGAACAAAGGATAATGGAATTGCAAATCTATAAACACATGCAACAATATACAAATTAGTTATGTCTTATGATCTCTGCATGGGATAAAATTTATGAATACAAGAAATAATAAAATAATGCTTTTGAAATTATATGTACTCTTAGAAGATTCAAATGGTCATGCGATTTCAACCCCGACAAATGGTCTTCCATGGTGAAGTAGCGTCATAGTGAAGACCCATATGAAGATGACACCCTCACACCCATTATAAATTTCTTTGCCGAGAAAGATCATATTTTTTTAAAATCCATGGGACATCACCTTCTTCGAAATATAAATTAGAGGGATTAACCTCTAATCATGTACTTTCTAATTGTCTTGGCCATTGTTTCTTTTTAGTTTTTGAAGTAATAATATCTTTCTTAACAGTCAATATGTCACTTCTTTTCGATGATATGTGCCTCCAAAAAGAAGATGAAATATGTTTAAATATATGCATGGGATCTAATAAGTGGGTAATCTTAAGATGCTCCCAATATGGGAGGTTATAAAAGTTAGATTTCCTTTTCACTCCAATGGGAAATTTCTCAACATAGGTGTCGAAGAATTCTGGGTCATCGAACATAGGCTCCCCATTTAAATAAAACATTTATATGAACTCCTTATCCTTCTCTCTCTCATATCCTCTAAGCCATTTATCTAGTTTTTTTATTGCAGGCCTTTGGGTTCTCTCTCGTTTACCATTGAAAGTGGATGTTTCTATTCTGTAAGGGTGTTTTTCTTGGAGGAATACCCTGGAACAGTCATACACTAGCTTTCATAGGTCGTTGGACCATCTAGCTTTCAGAGAAGGCCCACAAAATTTACATCCATAATATCATTTTGTTACAAGACCTGTAAAAATTATTGTATACAATATGCATGGAACGTTAAATAATATCATGAAGATCAGAAAAATTACAACGAATTAAATAAGTAATATGCAAAAGAATATTGTTACGTATAAAAACAGATAAATAAACATTTAATTTACGAGAGAACACTCCTAAGAATGTATAAACATGTGTCATGTAAGCACATATGCCACACAACATAAAACGTCTCTCTGTTGCGATGGGTCTTGATACATTGTATACATTTATCCCATCCTATAATTCCTTCAATTCATCTACCAATGGTTATAAGTAAGCATCCATATTCTTCACTTGTCTTCTACTAGGGACTATGAGAGACAACATAAGATGTTCATTATTCATGGACAACCATGGGGGGATATTATTATTGATCACTACTATAGGCCAAACAGAATATTTGGTGTTCTGGAGGGAATATGGGTTGACACCATCCATGGCTATGTTAAGTCGTAGACTTCGTACTTCATCCTTGAATTTTTTGGGCCATGTATCCTTTATATGCTTCAAGGCTTTTGAATATGTTGGGATTCACATAACTTTCAACTCACTTCTGTGTGAGGCATGCCATCCCTGCAACATAGCTACTTTGAAATGAAAGAGCCTTTGAATCCTTGGGATTATAGGCATGTGCCTCAATATCTTGAATGGACCACGTTATTTACCCTTAATTTTTGATTTATCATACCTGTCATGCCCACATTTCATACATATCCCTTCATCTGCATATTCTCCTCTATATAGAATACAATCATTTGGACATGAATGATATGATATTAACTCAACACCCAACATTTCCAGCAATTTATTTGCCTCTTCGCAGCTACCGGGCAAGACATTATCACTTGGAAGAACCTTATCTTTGAATAACCTATAGTTGTTCATAGAAAATATTAAATGTACATTAATGTTGATAATTATTAATGTTCAAAAAAATACCATTTGTAATGTTGATTGTGTGATTATATTTCTCAAAATATAAGGGACTAGATGGTCAATTTCCTCAAAATTTCCTTGAAACATGCATTCGACAAGTCAAACTTTGCTTTCAAGTTGTACAGTAACATCGTTGTCCCAAATTGGGTATATAATTTGATTGACCACCATATCCAAATAGAGGGTTGGTGGAAGAAAATTTAATGATTTCGAAAAGGGTATCAGTAATATGAGCATCATCACCTAGCATATCATCATTCTGTAATGCATCTAACAACATTATCTCAATGGCAGTCATATCCCTTATGTAAGAATACATACCAACCCCTATTGTATCGCCTCCATCGCCAACTTGTGAAGAACTACTATTTTTGTAGTCATTCCTAATTGGTGAATCTGGAAGTAGTGGTAATTGAATAGGTGGTTGATTCAACCATTATTGTTATTGTTCCTCTCTGAGTTTTTCTCTTAATTCAACCTTCTCACGATTTGAAATAGTCGTGGGGTGAAACGAAAGATGGTAGGTAGGTCGGCCATAATCACTAGAATCCCAATAATTTCAGAAAATATATTTACACATGATTAGTACAAAATCAATCATATCAATTAATAAGAACGTCAATGCATGATTAATTGGTTTGATGTTGATATAATTACATTGTACCAAACAATTAGTATTACCATCACTGTCCCAATATTGTGGCTAGAAGATGGAATGTTATAATTGGCAGGATGAAGTTGTTTTCCATTTTCATTTACCAATCACGCCTTGTGGTATGCTGCTCCTGATAAGAGCTTCCAATGTTTTTGAACTGTTTGAATATTTTGTGCATCTGAACTCGATTTTGAATCTGCATGAACCTGAAAATTTGTATACATTAATTTTATTCAGCTAATTGACATGGATAAAATAAATAAATTCAATTAGATAATGAAAATATAAATAAAATATGAAGTAACTACATCTGGAGATGGATAGGGAGAACTCTGTCATGGGCTTTCAGAAATATTATGGAGTGAGTTGGATTTTGAAGAATTGTCCATCTGATATAATTACGAGATTTTCTCCATGCATTTGACCAAAATAAACAATAAATTTTTGCGTGCATACCTAAAATTAATTTGGGTGCCTTAGAAAAGGACTTATTGTTATCGGTGCTAATGTACTTTTCACGACACCAGTGTGGTTTTTTTAACGGATGCACTGGTGTTGTTAGTTAACAAATACATTGAATATTGGGGAAAAAAGGCGCAACTTTATTTTTTTGAAGTGAAAAAAAAGAGGTAAATTAAAAAATGAGGGGAAAATTATTTTCGGAAATCTAATTTCATAAAAAAGTTCTTTAAATAGTAAAATCTGTTCATTGTTTCATTATTTTTGCAAAACATTTCAGGCAGGGATTTGCGCGAGAGACATACTTGGAGCAAGAGAGCACGAGAGAATTGTGGAGTAGCCAAATACTTTTGAACAACAGCACTATTCAGAGAATCAAAATTTGAAACATCTGGTGATTCACACAAAAACCCTGTATTATAGTAAAATTGTTAAATTTTACTATAATAATTATTTTTTTACAATTTCTATTAGATTTAAAACATGCATATTAAAATTTCTAATTTTTACTGTGCATTTTACTAATAAAATCATTTACAATCTCTATTCCTATTTACATTTAATTAAAATTCATAAGAAAAAAACAAAAAAAAATCATTCCTATGTTAAACCCTTGCTTCTTCTTCTTTATGTGACTTCATAATTAGGGCTTTTGATTTTAGATTTATAGGGTTTTATTACTATATATATAGGCGTATGACATATAACCCGCGAGACCACTTGTAGAGTCGGATTCCAATCCATGTCGCCCCTTGCATAATTTTTTAAAAAGAAACTTTTTTTTAATCGTTGCGCACTATTTAAAATAGAGCATCAGTGAACAATTGTAGTATAGCCCACTGGGCATGTACTGACAAAAAACACTATTTGATAAAAAACAATTTCTTATTAATTTATGTTTATGTTAATCGATGCTCTGGTATTAATATAACACACTAGATCTCCTTTTTGACAAAGAGCGTCGTACGATGTTTCTATTGTATTGGAGGTGTGTTTATAAGAACCTACCGCAGCACGTTCGATGCGTACGTTGCGAAAGGCGCACCATTTTCTTTATTTTTGTTTTTTTGTTTTAAGTAAAAGGTATGTGATTTATTTATAAAATATATTAATGAATGGTACATATTTCATATTGATAAAGAAATGACTCACAAGAGTTCAATTAACAAAAATATTGTTAGCACATCCAGAAAATAAAAAAAGGAAACTAATTTGTAGTTATTTACAAAAATTATTATTTTTGAACTATATGTAAGTTTAAATAATATGTATTTTTTAGTGTGTATCATGTAGAGCCAAAAAATTACGAAGCTCAATAAGATTATTTTTGATCTAACACCAGAAGAGCATAAAATCTTGATGGAAAAATTGCAGAAGGATGAATCAGGGGAATGAAAAAATACCATCAATCCAATATGAGTTTCTTTTTTTAATTTTAATTCATAATATACTTACAAATATTAGATAGCATGTTTCAAATAATCTATTAGTTTAGATATGTTTAATGTTTTATAGGGACCAACAACGAAAAAAATGAATGTTTTTCTAAGACAAGAAAAAAATAGAACATGCAAATGAAAAAGAATTTCTCCTTAGCTCATCTGGAGTGGCGTTGGAGGTCGACGAAAGGGGGAAAACTTTTGCAAAAATTTGAGGGATCTATTGGAATGAATGTATAGGCGTTCTTTCCACTTACAATTAAATAACCAATCGAATGATTCCAAGAACCAAATTTTATTTAAACTACAAGATGAGTTTCCAGAGAATTGGTCAATGAGACATGTGAGACTTTTAATAGGAAAAACGCACAACAAGACAAAGGAAGGATTGAAAAAGTAATATTCCTTTAAATATTTTTCTATAATTATATGTATATATTTCTACAAATCAATCATTTATAAATATTACTTTTGTTATATTTAATTTTCGTATATCAATACAAAAATTAAATAGTTTATTGTCATGTTACATTTTCGGGAAGATTATGAATGTCTCAAAGGATGAACAAGCTGATATTAGAAATATGCCAGTAGGAATGTCCAAAAAGGTGTACAAGGAGATGCTCAAAGAAATGGACATAATTGCATCACATGAGGAGCCATCTCAAAAACAACGTGCTTCAAATGTAATATGTAATCATTGAATTTTTTTTATTAGGTACAATAAATAAACAATTTATCATTAAATATTATTTTTCAAGTATTTTCTTACAGAAAAGAAAAGAAAATGGAACCCATTCAGCACATAAAACATGACGAAAAGGAAGAAAAGGGTTGATATCTATTTTTGTGATTAATTGTTACTTCCTTATAACAACTTAACTAGATTTCATTTTTGTATATTTTAAGTTGTTTAACAAAAATCATAATTGAATTTCTTCAAACAAGTGCTAACATATAAAGAAGAACCATCAGAAGAATTGATTGACATTGGGTTAAATATGGGTTGTCAGTATATGTTGGAATATCAGAAATTAATTGTGGAATTTTTAAGAATCTATCTTATTTGACTTAGCTCCATCTATAATTAATAGAACAAAAAAATATTTTATATTAAATCTATGATTTTTTATGGGTTATAGAACTTACAGAAAACAAATTATGGAACTATGCCAACAAATGAATTGTTGAAAGATGGCATGAAATTTGGTTTTGAAAGAATGTGTACATTTCATCATTCAATTCTCGCTATGGTACGTTTCTTTTCTATTTACATTGATGTATATTATTTAATATTGAAATTTTCATTATCCTCACCAATGTATATACACTCATTACACTTTGTTTTTATGTTTATAGATGGAACTTGAAGAAGAAGAAAACAATCAACACAATGAAAAAAAACATTCCTCCAAATAACCCAAGTCATGGAAGTAGCTCTAGAAGTGACAACAGTTCCAGCAAAGAATGATGATCCATATGTTTGGATATCAAAGTAAGGTGCTGTATTTTTTGAAATATTTGTGTGTGAAACCAGACACTTTATTTTTTGTAATGGACACAGTGTCCCAATTGAAAGACAAAGGAATACCAATAACTGTCCCATTTTGTATGAAAAGATTGTATTATTCATATATATATAATAAGATACATTTTAATTTATTCTATTGTGTTCTCCATTATCGCTGTGAAATGTTACATCACTGATTAAATATGGACATATTATAATGAAGAGATATGAAATCTTATGATATGATATTAAAAATTCATCCAAATATCATATTCAAATGCACTAATAAAAATTTAATTGGTATGAATATTGTTATAAGATATGTGTCGACGTTTTATGAATAATGAATTTTAAAAAATCACAATAAATGCACTGTCACAGGTCGATATTTCTAAAAAATAGAAAATGAACACTACTGTGTTTGTATGATACTGCGCACCAGTGTGTTTCCATGACCTATGGGCACTGCACCAAATACCAATACCAATTAGAATGCCCGATGTGCTTTATCGACGACTACCCCCTGGGCGGGTAGGCATTGCATGCACCGGTATGGTTTCCCTTTAACATGTCTCCCTTTAACGGCTTAGTGCATTTTAACACCTAAATGGTCTGGTGAGTTTTTACACCTTAACGATGTCGGTGCATGCACCTTCTGTTGGCTCGATGCATCTTTGTGGGTGACATGCACCGGGACGTTATTAAACACCCTGGGGCTTCCTAAATTTATTTTCCATCTCGATGCTTGGTATATTTATAGTACTGGTGCGTACAGGTTAAAACGCATCGGTGCATTCACACATAATGCACGTACTGATGAGAAAAATATTCGTAAAAACCTCCGACTGCCCATTTTTTTTTAGTTGTGTTAAAGTTTTGTTAGAAGCTCCGTCAAAACCTCCGTTACCAAAAATGGATGTTGTAGCAAATTTTGTTTTGACAATTTTCGCCAATTTTATAACACTAAAAACCTCCGTTATAACCTCCCCTAGAGGGTATTTTCCTTGTAGTGAAACCACATTAAATAAACATGATTGGTGATACTTCATATTTATACTAAAATTCTTATCTGACAGATGTTGCTCATCTGGCTAAATTATTTTTTTCCAATCATTCCACTATGTAAAAATATTATATACATATTATATCCAGGCTATAACATGCAATTTAATGAGAAACATTACCATAGGTGTTGCTGACCTCGCTACATCATTTTTTTCCAATAATATCACTATGTCAAAATCTTATATACATATTATATCCAAGCTATAACATTCAAGGTAATGAGGAGAAACATTACCATATGTCTTGGTGGGCACTAGCGCACAAAAAATGTAATTTCATAAAGGAAATGATTAAAGTTAGTGTGTGTTTATAATGAGATTAAATAAAGAGCATATTTCACTAGAGTCACCTTCTCATTCCAGTATATTGTGCAATCAACATTAATAAGGGGGTTTATCTTAGAATTTTAGCTATCTCCTCTTAAAAAATTTAAATTAATTTTCAGCCAATAATTCCAGTTTTAAATTTAAATTGTAATGTTGTCTAGCAAAGATTTGTTGGAATTGCAAACTATGTGGTGTACTTTACACAATCCAAGTGTCCAAGTAAATTTTCAAGCCATTTTATCCATTTATGCAATCAAAAATACAATTTTAAAAATGAAAATTTACACATGCTATATGCATATATAGAACCAATATAGATCCATTTTGAAGAGTATTAAATTTCTTGAGGTGTATACTTTTTTTCAAGTTTTTCACTCTAAAAGATGCCCCATAGTTTCTTTAGACTTGTGGATGTTAAAAGTTTATTTTTTTCTTCTCATCTTTCTAGAAGTAATTACAGTTTCCTTTGCATACCTTCTATGGGTCCCATAATAATGACCATGTAAGTTAATTTTAGTTAAGAAGTATTTATGTCAAGGATGGCCATTCCTAAACAATAATATACCGTATAATTTCTCAGTTTGAACATTATTTAAGGTGAGACTTCATCATAATTAATTAAAGCAATTTTGTTTGGGAGTTATCTTAAGAATCCCCATAGCCATAATTTCTATACGAACTTGACCAATTTTATCATAATTAATTAAAGAAATTTTGTGTGGGAGTTATCTTAAAATCCCCAAAGCCATAATTTCGATAGAAACTTGACCAAAAAATTTAGATATTTTCTGTTATATAAAAAAATGGTTAGATTATGATCTAGCTTTAAATTGGTTGAAAAAAAATTGAGCTAATTTAATTTTTCAATTAAAAAAATATTTAAAAAATACATAATTCAATGTAAATATTATCATATTTATTAAAACACACCTCGTGTGGGTGCCACAATAAAGAGTGACCATGTAAGTCAATTGTATTCAAGAATTTTTTATGTCAAGGATGGCCATTCCTAAACAAAAATATACCCAATAATGTCTAAGGTTGAACACAATTTAAGGTGAGAATTTATTGTAATTAATTAAATCAATTTTGTTTGGGAGTTATCTTAAGAATCCCCAAAGCCATAATTTCTATACTAACTTGACCAACTGTATCATAATTAATTAAAGAAATTTGTGTGGGAGTTATCTTAAGAATCACCAAAGCCATAATTTCTATACAAACTTGACCACAAATTTAGATATTTTCTGTTATATAAAAAAATTGGTTAGGTTATGATCTAGCTTTTAATTGGTTGAAAAAAAAAAATTTGAGCCAATTCAATTTTTCAATTAAAAAAATATTTAAAAATGCATAATTCAATGTAAATCTTATCATATTTATTAAATCACACCATGAAAAAAATGCCTTGTTTAAATCAAATTTAATTTTAGGTTTTAGTTCCCTAGTACATCATAGGTATCATGGATTTTGAACATGAAGTTCCATAACCATTTTCTAACAATGAATATGTGTGTGTGTGTGTGTGTGTGTGTTATATATATATATATATATATTCTTCTCCACCCATCAATTTCCTAGGGATTTGAGACTATTCCAATTCTAATAAGTTCCTCCATGATAAGTTTCTCATTATTATTTATAATATTAATTTATATATCAGAAAATTTTATTTAGAAAAATGGTACATTACTTTTAATAAATTGAAAATTTTATATTAGTGAGCTCCCACTCACCAATTTCCTAGGGATTTGAGATTATTCCAATTCTAATAAGTTCTTCAATATTATTTATAAAATTCATTTATATATAAGAAATTTTTATTTAGAAAATGGTCCATTTTACAATAGGATGTGTAATTTTTTCTTCTTAAGATAAAGTTGACCTATGTCAAAACAACAAATATTAATATTTTATTATTTTATTAATATAACCTATTTAATATATTATAATTTTTTTAATAATAATATTAATAAATGTTGTTTGTTTATCCTATTGACATTATTTTCAAAAAGTTGAAAAATGAAAACCATCGACTACATTTTCAAAATGTTGAAAAATGAAACCCACCAACCACATTAAATAAATATGGTTGGTGATACTTAATATTTACTATCAGAAGTGTGTCTGACAAATGTTTCTCACCTGGCTAAATCACTTTTTTTCCAATCATACCACTATGTCAAAATCTTATCTAAATATTATATCCAAGCTAAAACATGCAAAGTAATGAGGAGAAACATTACCATAGGTGTTGCTCACCTGGCTAAAACATTTTTTTCCAATAATACCACTATGTAAAAATCTTATATACATATTATATCCAAGCTATAACATGCAAGGTAATGAGGAGAAACATTACGATATGTCCTCGTGGGCACTGGCACACAAAAAATATAATTGCACAAAATAAATTATTAAATTCCATGTGTTGATAATGAAATTAAATAAAGAGCATCTTTCATTGGAGTGACCTTCCGATTCCAGTATATTGTGCAATAAACATAAAGAAGGGGGTTTGTTTTAGAATTTTAGGTATCTCCTTTTAGAAAAAACAAATTAATTTGGAGCCAGTAATTCCATTTTTAAATTTAAATTTTGTCTAGCAAAGTTTTGTTGGAATTGCAAATTTATGAGTTGTAGTTTACACAATCCAAGTGTCCAAGTAAACTTTCAAAGCATTTTATCCATTTATGAAATCAAAAATACAATTTTAAAAATGAAAATTTACACTTGCTTTATGCATATATAGAACTAATACACATCCATTTTAAACAGGATTAAATCTATTGAGGTGTATATTTTTTTTTCAAGTTTTTCACTTCAAAATAGGTTACATAGGTTATCTTTAGCCTTGTGGACATTAAATTTTCTTTCTTTCTTTCTCATGTTTCCGCAAGTTTAAATAATTAATGTTTCCTTCTTTATGTATGTAAACTTATGCTTTCATTGTGAAATGTTTATAAAAAATTGTAGTGTATTACAGAGTTTGTTTGGTTGCATTGACTTTTAATAAATCTAAAAATTATGTTCGTACCATGTGGCTCCCCACCCACCAATTTCATAGGGATTTGAGACTATTCCAATTTTAATGAGTTCTTCATTATTATTTATAACATTCATTTATATATAATCAGATTTTATTGAGAAAATGGTCCATTTTACAATAATATATGTACTTTTTTTTTTCTTAAGTTAAAGTTGACCTATGTCAAAACAATAAATATTAATATTATATTCATTTTATTAATATAACCTATTTAATATATTATATATATTTTTAATAATAATATTAATAAATGTTGTTTGTTTACCCCATTAGCATTATTTCCAAAAACTTGAAAAATGAAAACCATCAACTACATTTTCAAAAAGTTGAAAAATGAAAAACACCAACTACATTTTCGAAAAGTTGAAAAATGAAACCCACCAACCACATTAAATAAATATGGTTGGTGATACTAATATTTACTCTTAGAAGACTTTCTGACCGATGTTGGTCACCTGTCTAAATCATTTTTTCCAATCATACCATTATGTCAAAATCTTATCTACATATAATAACCAAGCTATAACATGCAAGGTAATGAGGAGAAACATTACCATAGGTGTTGCTCACCTGTCTAAATCATTTTTTTCCAATGATACCACTATGTCAAAATCTTATATACATATTATATCCAAGCTATAACATGCACGGTAATGAGGAGAAACATTACCATATATCCTCATGGGCACTAGCATACAAAAAATGTAATTGCACAAAATAAATTATTAAAATGTGTGTGCTGATAATGAAATTAAATAAAGAACATATTTCACTAGAGTGACCTTCGGATTCCAGTATATTGTGCAATCAACATAAAGAAGGGTGTTTGTTTTAGAAGTTTAGCTATCTCCACTTAAAAATTTTAAATTAATTTGGACCCATTAATTCCAGTTTTAAATATTGTATAGAAAAGATTTGTTGGAATTGAAAATTTATTTGTTGTACTTTACACAATCCAAGTGTCCAAGTAAACTTTCAAGGCATTTTATCCATTTATGAGATCAAAAATATAATTTTAAAAATGAAAAGTTACACATGATTTATGCATATATAGAACCAATATAGATCCATTTTGAAGATGATTAAATATCTTGAGGTGTATACTTTTTTTCAATTTTTTGACATTAAAATAGGTCTCATAAGTTATCTTTAGCCTTGTGGATGTTAAAATTTTCTTTTCTTCTTTCTCATCTTTCGAGAAATAATTATTGTTTCCTGATTTTTTTCTCATCTTTTGAGAAGAAATTATGGTTTCCTTTTCACAACTTGTCCCATAATAACAAGTGAACATGTAAGTTAATTGTAGTTAAGAAGTCTTTTTGTCTATGATGGGCTCGAGGGGTTAAATTTGACGGGTCCCGCTACCCATCATAGAAATTTTTTTATGACAATATTATTTTTAAACGACCCTTCATATTAATTTTAATATACCAGTTTCATCTAAGTTAAAAGCAAAAAAACACAATGTATTCTTGCAAATATTGAAGCTAAATGAAGTTAAACTTGGAAGAGATTAGGGTGAAAAACATCGTGCCATTGCTAAAAATAAATTTTCAAAGTTTCATTTTTAATTTGATTTATTTTTCAGAAAATAAAACATTTTATTTTAAATTTCAATCAATAAAAGTTTTCTAAGATGATGTTTAACCTGTGGATATTAGATATCGTCAATAAAGGTCTTGAAATGAAGTAAAGGCCAATTGAACTTACTGAAGTTAAGATGGAACCTTTCCTAGAGAAGAATCTGGTACTCATGAGGCTCAATTAAAGAAGGAGCCTCGTCAGGAATTCCATGGAGGGAAAATATTCCATGAAATCAAACATTATGAGAAAATTACAAGAATTTTTTGTTAAAAAAATGTCTACCCTCGAGATATCAGGATTTTCCTGTATAAATTATTCAAATATATTAAAATATACTCCAACTTACCTGAGTTTAGGTGAAGTCTCTGCTTTAGGAAATTCTAGTACTCATAATTCAGACATTATAGGGTTGCAAAAATAGTCCAAGTGATTGTTAATTTGAAGCATTGATCAAATTTTTAACCAAATAGTGATAAAATAAAAATACTAATCAAGACTTTATTAAATTAGCGGTATACAGGTTCACTCACCAAATACATATTGATAGACTTGATGAAGAAATTGGAATATAAATACTCTCACTAAGCTATAACTCACTCACATAAAGATAACAACTATTTATATAAACATAATCTTGAAACCCACACAATCCATAATGTAAATTTCACTATTATCTTTAAATCTATAGCTTAATGAGGAAATGAATTATCTACCACTCATAACAATATTTTAAAATAAAATGTATAACATAAAAAACATACCCACTTCTGAAGCATCATTTAAGCTTACAAAATGTGACCAACGTAAATCCATTTTAACTTTGGATCCACTAAGCTTCAAAAGGGTTCAAATTTCTTTTCACTAAGTCAAAAGATGTTTGCCTCACAAGATATTTGATTTTGGATCAACCAAGCTTCAAAAGGGTTCAAATTTCTTTTCACTAAGTGAAAATAGGTTTGCCTCACAAGCTATTTGATATCTCTCTTGCACTTGGTAGATCCTGAGTTAAGATGATCTAGTTTGGTTTAATTTTACCCTTTAAATATGTTATGTTACACATGAATACCATGGGTAAATACCATGGGTTATCATACCATGTGTCAATACTATGGGTGGATACCATGAAATTATTTTTATTGTAATGTTATTTTTTTAATTAACTACCACTCCTAACAATATTTTAAAATAAAATGTATAAAATAATAAAACATACCCACTTCTATAGCCTCGTCTAGGAATGTATAACACCATCCTAGATCCATCTTAACTTTGGATCTATCAAGCACCGAGAGGGATCAAATATCTAGAGGTGAAAACCTCTTTTTTGAGTGAAAAACTTGAGGAAAGGTTGCACCTCGAGAGATTTGATCCCTCTCGACGCTTGATAGATCCAGAGTTAAGATGGATCTAGGTTGGTTTCAGTCGTGTGCGGCCAAGGAAAATCTATCGAACATATGATTAATTTTATCAATAATATGTAAATACAAATAATATAAATATAATCTGTTAGTCATCAGTAATTTTCACTTGTTTAGATGACTATATGCTTGTCCAGGTTTTCTAGAAACCAAATTCAAAGAATCATTGTGTCTTATAGAAATCTTCTGAGAGAAATTTTTCCACTATCCCTCTTCTCTTGTCTGCTATAATCAGATCAGTCATCCTGTCAAGACCCCTTCCTAGGCTAATGTACCCTATTCTATCTGTGACTGTTACTTCTGTATAAGGAATTCTACATCTGATGCCTAAGCCCTCTTATTTCACAAGTTGTCTGGCCAAGATAAACCAAGTTTTCTTTCCTACTCTCCAACTGCCCCAATCACTGCTGATGTCAAAGGTCTATCTAAAAAGACCTTCAAAGTAACATAAATATGTATAGGTTTATAAGTGACGGTGCATAAGTAGAATATCTAAAAACCCTGTGTCTTGTTCAAAAACTCTGTTTTTTAACCATCAGTCAAAAGCCCTTTCCTAAAAACCTTGCAGAAAAGTGAATTAGTTTTCCCTAGGTCATGCACCATCATTTTTCATGCACTACTGTTTCACAAAAAAATCAAAGGTAAATTCAAGAGAAACAGAGTTGAGGTTGTCATATTTCTAAAAAAGGCGCTCAAACAACCTCCAAGGTAGCCCTCCTAGTCCAACAGTGAAATCAACCAAGAATAAACCATCATGTCAAATGCATCTCTACATTGATGTCTTGATGTTTATTCTAAAAGAAAAACAGAGCCAAAGAGAGACACCAAAGAGAGTTTCAGTCAAGTCATTAGCAGATTAAATAAAAGGTACAGTGGGTTGGAGGTCACAAGGAAAATCAAGAGTTTCTCTACATAGATAATTCAGGGATACCTAAAAGGTCTCAAAAGGTCATCTATAGTGATTAAAAGGCACAAAAATGAGTTGTGAGACTACTAAAAAGGTCTTGATGTCATTATAAGAGGTAAATTGCTGCTCATACAAGCCTCTGTGAAAAATTTCAAAAAATTCAATAACATATGAAAAGCATGGCGCATTTTGGCAAAGGTATCATCAGGAGAGTTTTTGGGCCTCAAAGCTTAAATGGGAGAGGGACAGCTGCCCTTTTCCACACTCCTACAAACAAGACAAAGGCTATCATATGCACCATCAGATGAAAGATAGACTAAGACCACTATGAAGAGTACAATCACCCTGAAGACGAAAAACAGTAGGTGTGATTTGTTTGAAAATACAAATATCTGATTTTTTACCCATAGTAGAAAGGTTTTTGGAAAAATCTCCAAGAATTGAGGTAATGTGCAAATAGGCATGATGAGAGAAAATATAGAACCTCCTTCATAAACAACAAAGGGTGTAAAAGTTTTCCTGAGTTATCTTCTAAAGATAAGTGAAAGAGTATAAAACTCCATTAAATCAAATATGTGATTTTGAAATCCAAAAGGTGAGAAAATCTGATTTTTAAGGCTTTAGGTGTCATTTTCCTAAAGGAGTAACAACCAAAGTTTGTTAGTTAAACTATCACAGAAAAAGACAATCACAGACTTGTTTCAGGGGATATGGAGGCACAGTATCTTTTTTATTTTCACCTTTCAATGAAAAACAAATGCCATCACAAACCAATCAATTACTCAGACCGTAAATCAATGGTTTAGAAACAAAAATAAGACTGGCTGCAAAAAGGCTTTTGCACTAAAAAGACAGTCAAAAGACAGAAAATAGAAATGTGCACATCAAATTATAGGAAAGGGGATTTTTGTCCTTAATCATTTCAAAAAGGGGTATAAATAGCCCCAACGACCTTTTTTCTTTTCATTTCACCTTTGGCAAAAGAATAAGTGTGTTCAAAGCTTCGGAGAGCATCCTCGGGAAAATTTCCGCAGACGCTGCGCGCCTGTAGATGGGAGCTGCGAACCTGTAGGTGCGTCCAGTGAAAATTATAACTGGACGTTGCACACCTAAAGAATGGCACTGCGCATTCTCTTTCCCACCCAGTGTGCAGAAAATGCTGCTCGACAACGCCCAAGTCAACGTGCAGAGGTCGCCCGAGCTGAGAGGCGCTGCACACTTACCACTATGGCCGCCACACGATTCACGTGTAGACAACACCCAGGCCGAAGGCGCTGCGCGCCCACCACTCAAACTACCGCAACTTCGCATGAAAACAACACCCGAGCCAGGATGCTACGCGTCTACCACTGCACCTGTCACACACTCCTCGTGCAGACAACACCTGGGCCAACGCTGCGCGTGTGGACGAAAAGTGCAACACTGCCCAAAGAATTACAGAAAGTGCGAGAATTGCAATTTTTTTCCCAGAAGCTGCATTTTTCCATGAGAAAATGTTTCAATAGATATTCTCCATAAATTAGCATATCCTCCTCATGTTTTTAAGTTGTAAAAGCGCCAATTAGGGCTAAGGTTGTGTCAAAGACAGCTTGAGGGAAAAATTGAATGGAAATACAACCTGTTTCTTTGTTAATCATATAAACCTGTTTAGAGGTCCAAAATCTACTAAAAACCTCTCTCCTCATCAACTTCATCAGCAAAAGAGCCTTTTGTTTAAAAATTGAAGGAAAGGGTAAAGTAATCACTATGTGTCATGAGGAAAGTGATGAGCCTCAAAGACCAAGAAGACAGTCTAAGAAAGGAGGGAAGCCTAATAGGTTTGAGCCTACAGTCACCAAATATCTGATAGCCTCCACTTCTGTCTTATCTAATTTCCAATAATTAGGGTGTTTTGAGTTTTGCAACAAGGTACAAGAAGTAAAGAGCCATCCTCAGTTAACAGAGATATTTTCCCTAAGGCTTCACAGGCATAAAGTTCATCTAGCAGGGGTAAGTTTTGAGTTGACCCCTAAGGCTATCTATAAATCCACTAGGATGCCTTACATAGGAGAGATATGGTTTAAACAAAAACATCTTGACTTGATCCATTATCATCCTTTTCTAAAACCTAGTTGTCAAGCTATATGCAAAGCCATTTTTCCTTGTTCACATCTATTGGACAAGTATGCCCTCCTCATGAAGATTGTGATGAAATACTTTACCTGGGAAGGTAGGTTCTCCAGAACCTACTCCTATCATATTAGACTCCTCATGCGCTTCACGAGGACCAAGCTATTGAACATGCCTTATTTCCTCTGAAAAAGCATTGAAAAAATGTCCACCATCATGAAAAAGAAGCCCCAAGCCTAGCAAATGGCAAGCCTATTTCATCACTCTCTTGTCAAAATCATTGTAACTCACCAACTGCAGCAATAAGGCATTCCTTGGGAAGCCTTTATTTCCCATAATGACTTCACCACTTCATCCTCCATCCCACTGCAAAATGTGCCATCCTCTTCTCAAAATCTTCCTCATACTCCTTCATCGCCATCCACTGACCATGATTTACTTTCCTCCCATGAATCACTCTCCCAAAAAAACCTTCTTCAAACACCTTCCCCTGAGAAAAGTGATCATGAAGAAACCAGAGATGATCTTGAGGAAAGTACTGTTGGCCCTAAACAAAGTAGTAGTGGCCCTGAATAAAGCAGTGGTAGCCCTAAAAGAAGCACTGTTGATCCTGAAGAAAGAAGTACTGATCATAATGAAGGAAGTGAAGGGGAGAATGATGAGGATAAGGGAGAAACTGAAGAATAATATGAAAATGATGAGGATAAGGGAGAAACTGAAGAAGAAGAGGGAAAGGGAGACAGTGAAAACAACAGAGAGGAAGATAGCCAAAGGGAAGACAACAAAAACAACAGAGAAAATGAATGTAGCAAAGGGGAAGACAGTAAAAACAATAGCAAAGATGAATTTAGGCAAGGGGAAGACAGTAAAGACAATAGCAAAGAGGAAGATAGCAAAAAGGGAGACAGTCAAAACAATAGCAGAGATAAAGATACAAACCAGGAAGAGAACAGAGTTTCAAGTGGTGATACCAATGGTGAGGAAGGAGGACAAAATTCTGGGACTAATAGTGGAGAAAAAGACACTAACAACCTTACAGTAGGCAGCACCAAAAAAGAGGGAAGCAGTCATGATAATGACCATATTAATGAAGATAGTCTAGAGATAGTTTTCAGAGTTGTTTTGAATAAATAAGGAAGTGATGTGAAGGATCCAAGGGATGTTGACAGTCAAAAAAATAGTGAAAAAGGTAAAGAAATGGTCAGTCCTGAGGATGAAAATGTATCAGACCTAGGTGCCTCCCACAATGCAAAAACTGAGTATCACACTTTTGAAGGTCTTCCTAGTAATGAAAGAATGAAAAATGTTGAAATTGATAATCAAAGGGACTGTCAACAGCAAAGTGACAAAGGGACACCCACAGAAAACATTCTTGAAGAAAAAGACAGTCCTAGGGCTATAAGTGACAAGATTTAACAAGCCCAGTTTGTGACACCTCTCATCATCCCTCACCAGAAAAGTAAGAAGCATGTGTTTACTGCCTCCCAAAGGAAAGGGGCCATGCACTCCCCCTCAAAAACAGTAAAAGGTAAAATCACAAAAATATTAAAAGGTAAAATCACCAAAACAGTGAAAGGTAAAGTCACTCAAACAATGAAAAGCAATGTCACCAGGGCATTGAGGAGCAGGGGTAAACTGCTAAAGAAATACAAGGGTGAATTTCCAAAGATAGACAAGGGTAAGGAACCCATGAAGGACAAAGGCAAGAAGACAATGGAAGAACAAGAAAGAAGTCATGAAGAAGAGAGGGAGTTTGAACTCATTCACTTAAGTAGTGATGAGGAAAATGAAACAATGATACTTAATTCTCTTCTACAGGACTAGAGTGCACATATCAGAGATTTAGAGATTGAGTTGGAAAGATAAAAATATCTCATTCATTTCCTACAAACACAAAACAAACAAATGAGTGGCCAACTTTCCATTTATAAAGCCTAGGCACTCAAATACAAAAGAGAAGCTCAGAAATCACAAGTATAGCTAGAAGAATTCATGGGTGCCTATGAAGAAGATAATGAGGAAGAGGGGCAAGCTAGGAAGAGGCCTAAGACTATGGATCTTAGGAAAGCATTGGAAAAATAGAGAGAGGAAGAATCAGCCCAAGCACAACAATTCCCTCTCAATGAGTTCCTCGCCTTGGAAATTGAGCATGAAAAAGAATCATGGCTTGAAAGTAAAAATATACATTTGGAGGCTAAGATGGAGAAGGCAAACAAAGATCTAGGCTTACATAGAAGGATGACTGAACATTACAAAAAGAGAAATCAATTTTCTAGGAAGAAGCTTAAAACTTCCCAAAGGAGGGACCTGGCGCCAATTGATGGAAATGGCCAAGCTAGGCTTTGAATTTTGGCTCACACTTCACTACAGGTCTCTAAGGACCCTTGAGGGACTCACTCACCAATTTTAAGCAAAATTGAACACTTTTTGTTTTTTTTCAAACTTTCAAGCCTAGGAGCGCGTCACCATGGACGCTGTGCTTTTTCTCAGAGTATCTTCAGTAGGAAAGTTTACATTTATGGATTCCTTGGCACTAGGGTAGCATTCTCAAAACATTTCAGCTCATTTGGAGCTCTTTTTGTCCCTCAAAAGGTCAAAAAACAACCATTTTTCACCTTTCTACCACTATTTCTAAGCAGGTGTTGCACCCCTCGGAATCTGCACCTTTTCTAATATTTGGGAAACTTTAAGAGATCATACTAAAAATAATAAAGTATATTTGGAAATTAGATATCCATCTCTTTCCAACGGGCCATCACGGAGCCTTTTTCAACATCAGGAAGGCCTCCAAAACCTTGCTACAAAAAGGCCTTTTTAGGTGTTGCGAACCTGGAAATTTTGCAAAAAACAGAGACATATTTCTACATTCCTGTGTGAGGACAAGGAAAATGTGTGTTAGGAAAGTTCTATCATGTACTTCATAGCCTAAAATTGGTTTTTTGTTTTGCTATTTTGGTCCGAAAAGGATATTTTGAAGAGATATTTTGTCCCTTGGACATTGTAAGGCCTCAAGGGAAGTTTTAGATATTTTTGCTTTGGCCAATGGCCTTCTAGTTGATCTAGTGAGCTCTTTCTCCTCTTGGATTATATAAACCATGAGGATTCATTGTAAAAAACAAGGATAACTTGACATGTTAGGAGAAATACATAGTTTTATGAGCTTGGAGAAAATATTGGTTTTATGAAGTGGATGAATTTCTTGCTTGGCTTGACAATGGAGGAGCATTGTGTGCAGGATTCCATAGCTTGGTGAATGGTGATTTTTATATGATTTTTTTATGCCTTCTTGTTTTCATTAATTTTTCATGCTTCATGTTTACTGTAGATCATAAAAGTATAGGTTGAGATATGCTCATGGAAGCACCTCAAACCTCCTATTTATTACAGCTTTGATGTTTTCTTCTTCTTGGTCATTATAAGGAATTCTTAACTGCTCCTTAGGTCCACCAAGAATTTGTTATTTGTTTCATTAATAGTCAGTATGCTAGCTATGAAATATGATTTAAGGTATGCCCTGCTTATTTAAAGCTATCAAGACCCTATTCTGAAGCCTTGTTATGAAATATTGATTGGTTAGGTTAAATCAAAGAGGTCTCGCTCGATCTTGCCCTTTGTCCATGCTTACCAACCTTTTTCAGAGTTCCCGATAGTTTGATATATGTTGTTTGTGAGTTCCCTCTTCATATATTAAGTTATTTGTTTATCTTATATGTTTTCCCAACAGCTGAAGGTGAATTTCTAAAGTTAGGAGTTATTATGCTTCTATGTCTCACCTGAATGTTTATCTTTCATGTTTATCAGTTTGAGTATTGTTCTTAGAGATTAATGGTTTGTCCTATCTCATGAGTATTTTCTTTCAAACTATATATGTTTAAGAATTCTTCGTTTTTCACAAACTTAATGTTCATTTCACCTCATACCTCACCCAAAGGATCCACTGACCTTGCTTAATCGGCCCTGCAATACACCTTGTCCATCATTTATAAATCCTTGACTTTATCTAACCCCATAGCCCTGTTGATTTGATGAACTCTCTTTCCATTTGTCCTATTTGATCAGTTTTACCTCAAAAACAAAACAAACCAAAATATACTTAACAACTAGCCTAAAATAAAACATACAAAGCAAACAAATTCACATCCTTCACAGAATAGAGAGAGCCCTCTCTGAGTCCAGGAAGGCTAGATCCTAGGACTCCAAAGATTGGTCTGATGTTACCCTGTCATTTGGTTTACCAATCTACCAAATTACGGACACTAACATAATGGCGATCATGGTGGGACACACTGAGTACACAACAGCCTAGCAAACTCTTGTAGACTCATTTGTCCTTCAAAATTAAAATCAGACAAGCAGCCTATAAAGCCATTAGAGTAGACTCTCTTTGTTTCACCACCTTAGCTAAGTGATGAATCAGGTATACGACACTCTTACAAACTAGGCTACATAAAAAAACTGTAAAAACCTCACAAAGACATCCCTAGATTGGTTTCTATCAATCATTGGTGGTGGACCATAAATACTTCTCTCTACAAGACAAAAACATTCACCTGGCGACTCCACTAGCCTCTAGTAGGCCTACTACTCCATTCTATTACTAAAGACTTCCATAAGCATGCTATCCTGTTGATTTACCCCTCCGATCACAAAGATCATGATACAGTCTCTGAGATCAATGACAAACTAAGTATTACTTAGAACTTTAGAAAACTTCATCAAAACATAAAAACACAAACAAAAATCCTAAGAATAGAACTCTAGCTTGCTCACCATCCTAGCAAAATAATGATCCAGCTTTAGAACACTCTTACAAGTTTTTGGTCTACATGAAAAAATTCTAAAAAGAAAATTTCTTAAAAATTTACCTTTGCCAATATTGGTGGTAGACCATAGACTTAAAATTCACTAAAAACATCCACCTGGCGACTCCAATAGCCTCCAGTAGGTTTTCTAACTTTACTAGCATCCATAGACTCCTATAGGACTACATCAAAATCAGCCTTGAGAAGTCTGAAAGCTTAGTCATACATTGTGCTAATTTGATAACTCCTAGAGAGGACAACTTTCCAAAACAAAATCACAAACTTCAGCCTCTCTATCTTTTGAAATTGAAATCTAGCTTCACAAAGAATTAATACCAGATCTCACCTGGACCCAAATCCTCCTATCATAGTTGATGACCCAAAAAATATTTTGTGGCAAACTTCTGAAACTGGAAACTTAGCTACCAATAGGACTATTCACAAAGCAAGCTCGGTACCTGAACATATTACATCCTTCAGGATTCCCAGTTTGACTTATGTCCTACAAAAATCCTTTTTAGAACCAAGTCACAAAGTATAATCAACCTTGCTGATACTGAGCCCTTAAACTTACAGAAGAGTCCTAGTGGGTAAGGCTCCCCCACTACACCACCTGATTTCCAGCTTCTCCACCACTTCAGCTCTTTCCACCCCAAGTCTGCTCAAAATTAGTTTACCAGTCCAAGAACTTCTACGACACTCATTCACACCACCACTATGCAAATCACCTCATCCCATACTACAAATCCTTTAACTGTAAATCTGCCATCAGCTCCAATCATGGCAGCTTGGTATGCACCCCTAGTATTACCGCAGCCTTTGGTACCTTTGCCAAATGATTATCAATCCAGAATCCCGCACTTCGCCGGGGCTGTATCCACCACTGCCCAACAACATGTAGATAGAATCAATGATGCCTTTGAATTGGTTAAAAGGGCACTCACCCAAAAACCAGTTCTAATAAGTCCTGATTTCACCAAAGACTTTTACATCTTCTCATTTGCATCTGAGCACACGGTAGCTGTAGTATTGCTACAAAAAAATGCGATGGGATAAGAACAACCCATAGCCTTTTTTAGCAAAGCCCTGAGAGACACTCCCTTAGAATATAATATCATGGAAAAATAGGAATTCGCATTAGTAAAGGCATTGAAAGACTTCAGAGTTTATATCTTACATTCTCATATCATTGCTTTTGTTCCACACACAGTTTTCAAAGATATCTTAAATCAAGATCGAGATGGTAAAAGAGGAAAGTGGATTGCTATTATCTTATAATATGACTTAGAAATCATACCCACTAAACTGGTTAAAGGACAAGGACTCGCTAAACTCATGGCTGAAACAAACCTCCAAGCATTATATATAAATTTTGTTGACACTTTAGAAGAGCAGGAAGAATGCACAACTCCTTATGTTGAAGAAGTATTTTTAAATTCACCATGGTATGCTGATATTCTTTACGTACTATTTTATCTTAGCGCCCCATCCTACATTATCAAAGACAAAAGAAATATTCCTGAAAAAAAAATCATTAAATTTTTGCATCTTAGACAGAGTTCTGTATTGGAAAAATCCTACTGGTATACTACTTAAATGTTTGCTTGAGGATGATGCAGGGAAGATTATGCATGAAATGCAAAAAGGAGAATGTGGAGGCCATCTTTATTGGAAAACCACAGCCAAAAAAATCCTTAGAGCTGGTTACTATTGGCCTACCTTGTTCCTCGATACCCACAAACTAGTCATGACTTGCCATAAATTCCAAATTTTTGATGGCAAGAGAAAACTTTTACGTTTGCCTTTGCATCTAATCATTGTTGAAGCTCCTTTTTAGCAATGGGGTCTAGAATTTATTGGAGAAATACACCCTTCTTTGTCTTCTCAACACAAATGGATCCTCACGGCTACTGATTACATTACCAAATGGATAGAAGCCATCCCCTCTAGGAATGCCACTGATTCAGTCATTATCAAATTTCTGGAAACCAACATTCTGTCTATATTTGGTTGTCTTAGGAAAATTATCATGGATAACGCTGTTACCTTTTCATCCAAAAGAATGGTTGACTTCTATTATAAATATCATATCACATTAGGACATTCCACAGCTTATTACCTCCAAGGTAATGGGTTAGTCGAGTCTTCTAATAAAAGCCTAGTCAATATCATTAAGAAACTTTTGGAACAAAACAAAAAATCATGGCATGGAAAACTAGTGCATGCATTATGGGCCGATAGAATAACCACCAATAAATCAATGGTATGTCTCCCTATCAACTAGTGTATGGCATGGATGCCATTTTCCCAACATCCTTGGGAGTTCCAGTGATGAAATTATTGCAAGAAGTACAAACAGAAGAAAATGATATGCAAAGGAGGCTAAATCAGACTATCCATTTAAAATAGACAAGAGAAGAAGTCTACAAAAGGACACGGGTAGTACAAGAAAATATGAAGAAGATTTTTGATAGAAGAACCAAGGAAAATGATTTGCAGGTTGGGGATAAAGTGCTAAAATGGGACCCCGAGAGAGAATATAAAGGAAAACATGGTAAGTTTGAAAACTTATGGAAAGGGCCATTCGTTATCAGTTCAGTTAGAGGAAACAATGCCTTCTTTTTACAAGAACATGATGGAACTGAAGCATTTGGAAGTCCTGTCAATGGCAGGACACTAAAACACTACCTTTGTCAAAATTACTAGTTTTAAAGTTTTTCACTCATTATACATATCACCGTTTGAAGAAAAAGTAAAAAAATAGAAAATACAAAAACAACATGAAAAACAGAAAAAGAGGGCAGATTCTAAAGAAATGGTACAACCCCATACCCAAAAAATAATCATACTGAAAGTGCGCAAGTCTAAATGCCACTACTAGTGCCAAAAAGATGTCTTGTTTAGTTATCTAGCCTAATCATAGCTGAGCATGTTTTAAATCGATTGTTGATAAGTTATTGAAAAGAATGATAGTCAAATTATGAAAGCTTGACTTGTTAAAGAAAGTAGATTAGGAAAGAAAGATATTGGTTCCACATGCTAAAAATAGAACCAAAGAGGAAAATAGGGATGAAAAGCAAACTATGTATCCTAGCCCTGATTTTTCTAAATCTCATTTTGTACAAAAATAACATTTGTGTGCAGCTTGTTGTTATGCCACAAACATATGACAAATCAGACTGTCTAATCCTGATTTGATCATATTTTCAATTCATGTTTTTATTCTAGTAAATGAAATCATGTCAAACAACTTAATCTTGATAGTTAATCTAGTATAGGTAGTGAATCAAAGGAGTTCATTAGCTAAATCTGAACTCCCAGAGGATATAAGTGTAGAAGTAGATAGTTTGTTTTCTCTTTCAAAAATATGATGTCAAGGGGTTTTCCAGTTCAAATGCACCCAAAGAAGAAAAAATGTTAGGCAAAGTAGGTGGGTAGGTAAAGGTGAAGTTGAGCTAATCATGCTTTCAGATTTTCAAAACCCCATTTCAGGAAAGAAACGATGAAAAAGAGAAAATTCCGCCAATGGATGAGGCACTAGTCTTCACAAGCCAGAAATCTACAATTTTGGACACCTCTCGAGAAGGAGCTACCCTCCCCAAATGGAGCCACTGTTAGTCATCAATAATTTTCACTTGTTTAGATGACTATATGCTTTGTCCAGGTTTTCTAGAAACCAAATTCAAAGAATCATTATGTCTTCTAGAAATCTCCTGAGAGAAATTTTTCCACTATCCCTCCTCCCTTGTCTACTATAATCAGATCAGTCATCCTGTCAAGACCCCTTCCTGGGCTAATTTACCCTTCTCTATCTGTGACTGTTACTTTTGTCTATAACATTCTACCTCTAATGCCTAAGACCTCTTATTTCACAAGTTTTCCGGCCAAGATAAACCAAGTTTTCTTTCCTACTCTCCAACTGCCCCAATCACTATTGATGTCAAAGGTCTATCTAAAAAGACCTTCAAAGTAACATAAAAATGTCTAGGTTTATGGGTGATGGTGCATAATTATAATATCTAAAAACCCTATGTCTTGTTCAAAAACTCTGTTTTTTAACCATCAGTCAAAAGCCCTTTCCTAAAAACCTTGATGACAAGTCAATTAGGTTTCCCTAGGTCATGCACCATAATTTTTCATGCACTACTGTTTCACGGAAAAATCAAAGGTAAATTCAAGAGAAACAGAGCTGAGGTTTTCATATTTCTATAAAAGGTGCTCAAACAACCTCCAAGGTAGCCCTCCTAGTCCAACAATGAAATCAACCAAGAATAAAACATCATATCAAATGCATCTCTGTAGGGATGTCTTGATGTTTAGTCTAAAAGAAAAACAGAGCCAAAGAGAGGCACCAAAGAGAGTTTCAGTCAAGTAATTGGCAGATTAAATAAAAGGTATAGTGGGCTGGAGGTCACAAGGAAAATCAAGAGTTTCTCTACATAGATAATTTAGGGATACCTAAAAGGTCTCAAAAGGTCATCTACAGTGATTAAAAGGCACAACAGTGAGCTGGGAGACTACTAAAAAGGTATTGATGTCATTATAAGAGGTAAATTGCTGCTCATACAAGCCTCTGTGAAAAATTTCAGAAAAGTCAATAATATATGAAAAGCATGGCACATTTTGGAAAAGGTATCATCAGGACAATTTTTGGGCCTCAAAGCTTAAATGGGAGAGGGACAGTTGCCCTTTGCCACACTCCTGCAAACAAGACAAAGGCTATCATATGCGCCATTAGATGAAAGACAAACTAAGACCACTATGAAGAGTACAATCACCCTGAAGAAGAAAATCAATAGGTGTGATTTTTTTGAAAATACAAATATCTGATTTTTGACCCACAGTAGGAAGGTTTTTGGAAGCAACTTCAAGAATTGGGGTAATATGCAAATAGGTATGATGAGAGAAAATACAACACCTCCTTCATAAACAATAGAGGGTGAAAACGTTTTCCTAAGTTATCTTCTAAAGATAAGTGAAAGAGTACAAAACTCCACTAAATCAAATATGTGATTTTGAAATCCAAAAGGTGAGAAAATCTGATTTTTAAGGCTCTAGGTGTCATTTGCACTAAAGGAGTAACAATCAAAGCTTGTTAGTTAATCGTCACACAAAAAGACAGTCGCAAACTTGTTTCAAGGGATATGGAGGCACAATAGCTTTTTTATTTTCACCTTGCAATGACAAACAAATGCCATCACAAACCAATAAATTACTTAGACCATAAATCAATGGTTTAGAAACAAAAATAAGACTCGCTCCAAAAAGGCTGTTGCATTAAAAAGACATTCAAAAGACAGAAAATAGAAATGTGTGCATCAAACTATAGGAAAGGGGGTTTTGTCCTTAATAATTTTAAAAATGGGTATAAATTTCCCCAACAAACTTTTTTATTTTCATTTCACCTTTTGCAAAAGAAGAAGTGCGTTCAAAGCTTTGGAGAGCATCCTCAGGCAAATTTCCGCAGACGATGTGCGCCTGTAGATGGGAGATGCACGCCTATAGGTGCGTCCAATGAAAATTATAATTGGATGTTGTGCACCTCAAGAATGACACTGCGCATTCTCTTTCCCGCCTGATGTGTAGGAACTGCTGCCCGACAACGCCCAAGTCAACATGCAGAGGTCGCCCAGGCTGAGAGGTGCTACGCACCTACCACTGCGACCGCCGCACGATTCACGTGTAGACAACACCCAGGTCGAAGGCACTGCA
The DNA here is from genome assembly GCA_034641835.2 of Pinus albicaulis. Lineage (NCBI taxonomy): Eukaryota > Viridiplantae > Streptophyta > Pinopsida > Pinales > Pinaceae > Pinus > Pinus albicaulis. The sequence continues at coordinate 156,938,051 of CM076583.1, read as the reverse complement.
CACCCACCACTCAGAATACCGCAACTCAACATGCAAACAGCACCCGGGCCAAGATGTTGTGCGCTCACCACTGCACCTGTCGCACACTCCTTGTGCAAACAGCACTCGGGCCAACGCTGCGCGCCTAGAGGAAAAGCGCAACACCACCTAGAAAATTACAAAAAGGGCCAGATTTGGAAAATTTTTGCCCAGAAGCTGCATTTTTCCATGAGAAAATGTTTCAAGAGGTATTCTCCATAAATTAGCATCTCCTCCTCATGTTTTTAAGTTGTAAAAGCGACAATTATGGCTAAGTTTGTGTCAAAGACCACTTGAGGGAAAAATTGAACAGAAATGAAACTTGTTTCTCTGTTAATACTATTAATCTGTTTAGAGGTCCAAAATCTCCTAAAAACCTCTCTCCTCATCAACTTCATCAGCAAAAGAGCCTGTTGTTTAAAAAATTAAGGAAAGGGTAAAGTAATCACTATGTCTCAAGAGGAAAGTGATGAGCCTCAAAGACCAAGAAGACAGTCTAAGAAAGGAGGGAAGCCTAATAGGTTTGAGCCTATAGACACCAAAGATCTGATAGCTTCCCCTTCTATCTTATCTAATTTCCAATAATTAGGGTGTTTTGAGTTCTGCAACAAGGTACAAGAAGTCAAGAGCCATCCTCAGTTAACAGAGTTATTTTCGCTAACGCTTCACAGGCATAAAGTTCATCTAGCAGGGGTAAGTTTTGAGTTGAACCCTAAGGCTACCTCTAAAGCCACTAGGATGCCTTGCATAGGAGAGATATGGTTTAAGTAGAAACATCTTGACTTGATCCATTATCTGTTGGGTATGTGTTATATTCTTTCCACGACTAGCCCCACGCGTTGTACGTTGCGTTGGGCACAGCAGGGGGGTCACAAGGGGGAAGGCAGCCTCCATTGTTGGGGTCCGGGGCAGCGCCCCAGCGAAAATTTGTTTGGTGTGCAGACCCACTCATAGGCAAGCCCACCCATCTTTTGTGCATGATTTTGCACATGGTTTTGGGGTACGATGGTTTTCGACCCCTGGTATTTTGTAGATCCAGTCAAGGGAACTACGGTTATGTTCTAATCCAGGGTTAATGGATTGGAGTTTATGTATGCTTCGGCATGTATATATATGTGTTGTAACACTAAAAGGAATATAATGAAAAATCAAGCTGGTCGTCCCAATTTGGGATCCAGGGGAAAATCTCTGTGTTTATCTGTTTTATGTTTTATGCTCTCACTATTGTTTATTTTCTGTTATAAGATTCATGTGCAGATAATTTCTCTTCAGGGTTAAAACCTAAATTTGGTATCGGAGTTATTTCGGCTTCAAGGGGATGCCTTTGCTGCTGAGGGTTTTTTGCTCGGGCCGGAGGTAGACCCTGTTCAATGGGAGATCTGCGAGATCGATTCTTGCGGTGAAAGAATATGGTGAGCAGCGGAAAGATAGAGATCGAGAAATTTAATGGTCAGAGTTTTGATTTGTGGAAGCTCAAGATGGAGGATTTGCTGGTGGATAAAGATTAGTGGATCGTGGTAGATCCAAGTACTAAACCAACAGCAATGTCAGATGAAGACTGGAAGAAACTGGATCGGAAGGCTAGGAGTACAATACGGTTGTGTGTCTCAGATTCAGTATTGTTGAATGTATCTGGGGAAGCTACGGCGAAGAATTTGTGAGAAAAACTTGGGAGTTTGTACCAATCTAAGTCTCTAGTGAATAAGTTGTTCCTGTGAAAAAATTTGTATAACCTGAGGATGAGGGATGGAGACTTGGTGACAAAGTATCTGAATGCCTTCAATACTGTGGTAAGTCAGCTGTCATTTGTTGATATTAAAATCTCAAATGAAGATAAGTGCATCAGTTTGTTGTGTTCTCTACTATACTCGTGGTACAGTTTGGTTATTGCAATAGGTAGTAATACAACTACCTTGAATTTTTATGACATTGTCTCAGCCTTGTTGTCGGAGGAAATGAGACAAAGAAATATGGAGGGTCAAAATGGAGATGCCTTATCTGTACGAGGAAGGTCCCAAAACATAAACAAGAATAAGGTTCTGAGTGGGAGATCTAAATCTACAGGGAGATCTAAATCTCCTGGAAAGTTTGTAAAGGTGTGCTGGAAATGCGGAAAGGAAGGGCACTACAAAAAGGAGTGCAGATCTAAAGCTCCTAAGAAAGGAAAGGGATCTGATGATGCTCCTTCTACAGAGGCAAAAACCACCTC
>CM076583.1:156825223-156935724 GCA_034641835.2 Pinus albicaulis | reverse complement strand
ACTATAAATCCACCATCAGCTCCAATCATGGTAGCTTGGTATGCACCCCTAGTATTACCGCAACCTTTGGTACCTTTGCCAAATGATTACCAATCCAGAATCCCGCACTTCACTGGGGCTAAATCCACCACTGCCCAACAAAATGTAGATAGAATCAATGATGCCTTTGAATTGGTTAAAAGGGCACTCACCCAAAAACCAGTTCTAATAAGTCCTGATTTCACCAAAGACTTTTACATCTTCTCATTTGCATCTGAGCACACGGTAGCTGTAGTATTGCTACAAAAAAATGCGATGGGATAAGAACAACCCATAGCCTTTTTTAGCAAAGCCCTGAGAGACACTCCCTTAGAATATAATATCATGGAAAAATAGGAATTCGCATTAGTAAAGGCATTGAAAGACTTCAGAGTTTATATCTTACATTCTCATATCATTGCTTTTGTTCCACACACAGTTTTCAAAGATATCTTAAATCAAGATCGAGATGGTAAAAGAGGAAAGTGGATTGCTATTATCTTATAATATGACTTAGAAATCATACCCACTAAACTGGTTAAAGGACAAGGACTCGCTAAACTCATGGCTGAAACAAACCTCCAAGCATTATATATAAATTTTGTTGACACTTTAGAAGAGCAGGAAGAATGCACAACTCCTTATGTTGAAGAAGTATTTTTAAATTCACCATGGTATGCTGATATTCTTTACGTACTATTTTATCTTAGCGCCCCATCCTACATTATCAAAGACAAAAGAAATATTCCTGAAAAAAAAATCATTAAATTTTTGCATCTTAGACAGAGTTCTGTATTGGAAAAATCCTACTGGTATACTACTTAAATGTTTGCTTGAGGATGATGCAGGGAAGATTATGCATGAAATGCAAAAAGGAGAATGTGGAGGCCATCTTTATTGGAAAACCACAGCCAAAAAAATCCTTAGAGCTGGTTACTATTGGCCTACCTTGTTCCTCGATACCCACAAACTAGTCATGACTTGCCATAAATTCCAAATTTTTGATGGCAAGAGAAAACTTTTACGTTTGCCTTTGCATCTAATCATTGTTGAAGCTCCTTTTTAGCAATGGGGTCTAGAATTTATTGGAGAAATACACCCTTCTTTGTCTTCTCAACACAAATGGATCCTCACGGCTACTGATTACATTACCAAATGGATAGAAGCCATCCCCTCTAGGAATGCCACTGATTCAGTCATTATCAAATTTCTGGAAACCAACATTCTGTCTATATTTGGTTGTCTTAGGAAAATTATCATGGATAACGCTGTTACCTTTTCATCCAAAAGAATGGTTGACTTCTATTATAAATATCATATCACATTAGGACATTCCACAGCTTATTACCTCCAAGGTAATGGGTTAGTCGAGTCTTCTAATAAAAGCCTAGTCAATATCATTAAGAAACTTTTGGAACAAAACAAAAAATCATGGCATGGAAAACTAGTGCATGCATTATGGGCCGATAGAATAACCACCAATAAATCAATGGTATGTCTCCCTATCAACTAGTGTATGGCATGGATGCCATTTTCCCAACATCCTTGGGAGTTCCAGTGATGAAATTATTGCAAGAAGTACAAACAGAAGAAAATGATATGCAAAGGAGGCTAAATCAGACTATCCATTTAAAATAGACAAGAGAAGAAGTCTACAAAAGGACACGGGTAGTACAAGAAAATATGAAGAAGATTTTTGATAGAAGAACCAAGGAAAATGATTTGCAGGTTGGGGATAAAGTGCTAAAATGGGACCCCGAGAGAGAATATAAAGGAAAACATGGTAAGTTTGAAAACTTATGGAAAGGGCCATTCGTTATCAGTTCAGTTAGAGGAAACAATGCCTTCTTTTTACAAGAACATGATGGAACTGAAGCATTTGGAAGTCCTGTCAATGGCAGGACACTAAAACACTACCTTTGTCAAAATTACTAGTTTTAAAGTTTTTCACTCATTATACATATCACCGTTTGAAGAAAAAGTAAAAAAATAGAAAATACAAAAACAACATGAAAAACAGAAAAAGAGGGCAGATTCTAAAGAAATGGTACAACCCCATACCCAAAAAATAATCATACTGAAAGTGCGCAAGTCTAAATGCCACTACTAGTGCCAAAAAGATGTCTTGTTTAGTTATCTAGCCTAATCATAGCTGAGCATGTTTTAAATCGATTGTTGATAAGTTATTGAAAAGAATGATAGTCAAATTATGAAAGCTTGACTTGTTAAAGAAAGTAGATTAGGAAAGAAAGATATTGGTTCCACATGCTAAAAATAGAACCAAAGAGGAAAATAGGGATGAAAAGCAAACTATGTATCCTAGCCCTGATTTTTCTAAATCTCATTTTGTACAAAAATAACATTTGTGTGCAGCTTGTTGTTATGCCACAAACATATGACAAATCAGACTGTCTAATCCTGATTTGATCATATTTTCAATTCATGTTTTTATTCTAGTAAATGAAATCATGTCAAACAACTTAATCTTGATAGTTAATCTAGTATAGGTAGTGAATCAAAGGAGTTCATTAGCTAAATCTGAACTCCCAGAGGATATAAGTGTAGAAGTAGATAGTTTGTTTTCTCTTTCAAAAATATGATGTCAAGGGGTTTTCCAGTTCAAATGCACCCAAAGAAGAAAAAATGTTAGGCAAAGTAGGTGGGTAGGTAAAGGTGAAGTTGAGCTAATCATGCTTTCAGATTTTCAAAACCCCATTTCAGGAAAGAAACGATGAAAAAGAGAAAATTCCGCCAATGGATGAGGCACTAGTCTTCACAAGCCAGAAATCTACAATTTTGGACACCTCTCGAGAAGGAGCTACCCTCCCCAAATGGAGCCACTGTTAGTCATCAATAATTTTCACTTGTTTAGATGACTATATGCTTTGTCCAGGTTTTCTAGAAACCAAATTCAAAGAATCATTATGTCTTCTAGAAATCTCCTGAGAGAAATTTTTCCACTATCCCTCCTCCCTTGTCTACTATAATCAGATCAGTCATCCTGTCAAGACCCCTTCCTGGGCTAATTTACCCTTCTCTATCTGTGACTGTTACTTTTGTCTATAACATTCTACCTCTAATGCCTAAGACCTCTTATTTCACAAGTTTTCCGGCCAAGATAAACCAAGTTTTCTTTCCTACTCTCCAACTGCCCCAATCACTATTGATGTCAAAGGTCTATCTAAAAAGACCTTCAAAGTAACATAAAAATGTCTAGGTTTATGGGTGATGGTGCATAATTATAATATCTAAAAACCCTATGTCTTGTTCAAAAACTCTGTTTTTTAACCATCAGTCAAAAGCCCTTTCCTAAAAACCTTGATGACAAGTCAATTAGGTTTCCCTAGGTCATGCACCATAATTTTTCATGCACTACTGTTTCACGGAAAAATCAAAGGTAAATTCAAGAGAAACAGAGCTGAGGTTTTCATATTTCTATAAAAGGTGCTCAAACAACCTCCAAGGTAGCCCTCCTAGTCCAACAATGAAATCAACCAAGAATAAAACATCATATCAAATGCATCTCTGTAGGGATGTCTTGATGTTTAGTCTAAAAGAAAAACAGAGCCAAAGAGAGGCACCAAAGAGAGTTTCAGTCAAGTAATTGGCAGATTAAATAAAAGGTATAGTGGGCTGGAGGTCACAAGGAAAATCAAGAGTTTCTCTACATAGATAATTTAGGGATACCTAAAAGGTCTCAAAAGGTCATCTACAGTGATTAAAAGGCACAACAGTGAGCTGGGAGACTACTAAAAAGGTATTGATGTCATTATAAGAGGTAAATTGCTGCTCATACAAGCCTCTGTGAAAAATTTCAGAAAAGTCAATAATATATGAAAAGCATGGCACATTTTGGAAAAGGTATCATCAGGACAATTTTTGGGCCTCAAAGCTTAAATGGGAGAGGGACAGTTGCCCTTTGCCACACTCCTGCAAACAAGACAAAGGCTATCATATGCGCCATTAGATGAAAGACAAACTAAGACCACTATGAAGAGTACAATCACCCTGAAGAAGAAAATCAATAGGTGTGATTTTTTTGAAAATACAAATATCTGATTTTTGACCCACAGTAGGAAGGTTTTTGGAAGCAACTTCAAGAATTGGGGTAATATGCAAATAGGTATGATGAGAGAAAATACAACACCTCCTTCATAAACAATAGAGGGTGAAAACGTTTTCCTAAGTTATCTTCTAAAGATAAGTGAAAGAGTACAAAACTCCACTAAATCAAATATGTGATTTTGAAATCCAAAAGGTGAGAAAATCTGATTTTTAAGGCTCTAGGTGTCATTTGCACTAAAGGAGTAACAATCAAAGCTTGTTAGTTAATCGTCACACAAAAAGACAGTCGCAAACTTGTTTCAAGGGATATGGAGGCACAATAGCTTTTTTATTTTCACCTTGCAATGACAAACAAATGCCATCACAAACCAATAAATTACTTAGACCATAAATCAATGGTTTAGAAACAAAAATAAGACTCGCTCCAAAAAGGCTGTTGCATTAAAAAGACATTCAAAAGACAGAAAATAGAAATGTGTGCATCAAACTATAGGAAAGGGGGTTTTGTCCTTAATAATTTTAAAAATGGGTATAAATTTCCCCAACAAACTTTTTTATTTTCATTTCACCTTTTGCAAAAGAAGAAGTGCGTTCAAAGCTTTGGAGAGCATCCTCAGGCAAATTTCCGCAGACGATGTGCGCCTGTAGATGGGAGATGCACGCCTATAGGTGCGTCCAATGAAAATTATAATTGGATGTTGTGCACCTCAAGAATGACACTGCGCATTCTCTTTCCCGCCTGATGTGTAGGAACTGCTGCCCGACAACGCCCAAGTCAACATGCAGAGGTCGCCCAGGCTGAGAGGTGCTACGCACCTACCACTGCGACCGCCGCACGATTCACGTGTAGACAACACCCAGGTCGAAGGCACTGCACACCCACCACTCAGAATACCGCAACTCAACATGCAAACAGCACCCGGGCCAAGATGTTGTGCGCTCACCACTGCACCTGTCGCACACTCCTTGTGCAAACAGCACTCGGGCCAACGCTGCGCGCCTAGAGGAAAAGCGCAACACCACCTAGAAAATTACAAAAAGGGCCAGATTTGGAAAATTTTTGCCCAGAAGCTGCATTTTTCCATGAGAAAATGTTTCAAGAGGTATTCTCCATAAATTAGCATCTCCTCCTCATGTTTTTAAGTTGTAAAAGCGACAATTATGGCTAAGTTTGTGTCAAAGACCACTTGAGGGAAAAATTGAACAGAAATGAAACTTGTTTCTCTGTTAATACTATTAATCTGTTTAGAGGTCCAAAATCTCCTAAAAACCTCTCTCCTCATCAACTTCATCAGCAAAAGAGCCTGTTGTTTAAAAAATTAAGGAAAGGGTAAAGTAATCACTATGTCTCAAGAGGAAAGTGATGAGCCTCAAAGACCAAGAAGACAGTCTAAGAAAGGAGGGAAGCCTAATAGGTTTGAGCCTATAGACACCAAAGATCTGATAGCTTCCCCTTCTATCTTATCTAATTTCCAATAATTAGGGTGTTTTGAGTTCTGCAACAAGGTACAAGAAGTCAAGAGCCATCCTCAGTTAACAGAGTTATTTTCGCTAACGCTTCACAGGCATAAAGTTCATCTAGCAGGGGTAAGTTTTGAGTTGAACCCTAAGGCTACCTCTAAAGCCACTAGGATGCCTTGCATAGGAGAGATATGGTTTAAGTAGAAACATCTTGACTTGATCCATTATCTGTTGGGTATGTGTTATATTCTTTCCACGACTAGCCCCACGCGTTGTACGTTGCGTTGGGCACAGCAGGGGGGTCACAAGGGGGAAGGCAGCCTCCATTGTTGGGGTCCGGGGCAGCGCCCCAGCGAAAATTTGTTTGGTGTGCAGACCCACTCATAGGCAAGCCCACCCATCTTTTGTGCATGATTTTGCACATGGTTTTGGGGTACGATGGTTTTCGACCCCTGGTATTTTGTAGATCCAGTCAAGGGAACTACGGTTATGTTCTAATCCAGGGTTAATGGATTGGAGTTTATGTATGCTTCGGCATGTATATATATGTGTTGTAACACTAAAAGGAATATAATGAAAAATCAAGCTGGTCGTCCCGATTTGGGATCCAGGGGAAAATCTCTGTGTTTATCTGTTTTATGTTTTATGCTCTCCCTATTGTTTATTTTCTGTTATAAGATTCGTGTGTAGATAATTTATGTTCAGGGTTAAAACCTACATTTGGTATCAGAGCTGTTTCGGCTTCAAGGGGACGCCTTTGTTGTTGAGGGTTTTTTGCTCGGGCCTGTGGTAGACCCTGTTCAGTGGGAGATCTGCGGGATCGATTCTTGCGGTGAAAGAAGATGGTGAGCGACGGAAAGATAGAGATCGAGAAATTTAATGGTCAGAGTTTTGAGTTGTGGAAGCTCAAGATGGAGGATCTGCTGGTGGATAAAGATCAGTGGATCGCGGTAGATCCAAGTACTAAACCAACGACAATGTCAGATGAAGACTGGAAGAAACTGGATCGGAAGGCTAAGAGCACAATACGGTTGTGTGTCTCAGATTCAGTATTGTTGAATGTATCTGGGGAAGCTACGACGAAGAATTTGTGGGAAAAACTTGGGACTTTGTACCAATCTAAGTCTCTAGTGAATAAGTTGTTCCTGCGGAAAAAGCTGTATAACCTGAGGATGAAGGATGGAGACTCGGTGACAGAGCATCTGAATGCCTTCAATACTGTGGTAAGTCAGCTGTCATTTGTTGATATTAAAATCTCAGATGAAGATAAGTGCATCAGTTTTTTGTGTTCTCTACCAGACTCGTGGGACAGTCTGGTTATTGCAATAGGTAGTAATACAACTACCTTGAATTTTGATGACATTGTCTCAGCCTTGCTGTCGGAGGAAATGAGACGGAGAAATATGGAGGGCCAGAATGGAGATGCCTTATCTGTACGAGGAAGGTCCCAAAACATAAACAAGAATAAGGTTTCGAGTGGGAGATCCAAATCTAGAGGGAGATCTAAATCTCCTGGAAAGTTTGTAAAGGTATGCTGGAAATGCGGAAAGGAAGGGCACTACAAAAAGGATTGTAGATCTAAAGCTCCTAAGAAAGGAAAGGGATCTGATGATTCTCCTTCTGCAGAGGCAAAAACCACCTCGGATGAAGGTGGGGATGTGTATTTGGCTTCTTCTTCAAATACACATGTAGATCATGAGTCATGGTTGATTGACTCAGGTGCATCCTTTCACTTCACTCCCCATAGGGAGTGGTTCTGTGAATATGAGAAATATGATGGTGATGTCTTCCTAGGGGATGATAGGAAGGCCAGAATCGTCGGACGTGGAAAGGTCAAGCTGAAGCTGCAAGGTGGAAGGATTAGAACACTTCCTGGTGTTATGCATATTCCTGCATTGGCCAGAAATCTGATTTCTGTAAGCAAGATGGATGATGCAGGTGTAAAAACAGTGTTCGAGAAAGATGCCTGCAAGATGGTTCGGGGAGCACTGGTATTAATGTGGGGAGTTCAGACTGGAACTCTATACAAGATACAAGGTAGCACTGTTATTGATGGGTGTAACAGTTATGTGGTTCTTGAGAGTGGAGCAGAAAGCCTAGCTGTCTCTGGAGAAAATACCATGTTATGGCATCAAAGGCTTGGACATATTGGAGAGAAGGGCCTTCGGACACTACATAGAAATGGTATGATAGAAGGTATGTCTAATTTCTCTCTGGATTTTGATTTTTGTGAACATTGTGTATATGGGAAGCAGAATCAAGTGAGTTTTCCTTCTGGTGCTAAGAGGGCGAACACGATATTAGATCTTGTGCACAGTGATGTGTTTGGACCTATGTCAGTTCCATCATTGGGAAAGTCTGTGTACTATGTTTCATTCATATATGACTTCTCAAGGAATACATGGATATATTTCTTGAGGAAGAAATCTGAAGTCTTTGAAAAATTTAAATAATTTAAGGCTCTGGTGGAAAACCAGACAGAGAAGAAGATAAAGGTGCTGAGGACAGATAATGGTGGGGAGTTCTGCAAGAAGGAATTTGAAGAGTTCTGTAAGAAGTGTGGTATAGCACGAAAGAAGACTACTCCATACACACCTCAACAAAACGGAGTTGCAGAAAGAATGAACAGAACGCTGATGGAAAAGGCAAGAAGCATGCTCAGTGGTACCGGGTTAGGACAAGAATTCTGGGCAGAGGCAGTGGAGACTGCATGTTACTTATTTAATAGATCACCTTCATTAGTGTTGGAGGATAAGACCCCACATGAGGTATGGATTGGTAAGAAACCCTCTATTTCACATCTAAGGGTATTTGGATGTGATGCATATGTACATGTTCGAAAGGAGAAAAGGACCAAGTTGGATAATAAATCTGAAAGGTGCATCTTTATTGGGTATAAGGATGGTTTAAAGGGTTATAAGCTTTGGAACCCAGAAACAAGGAAGGTTGTGTACAGCCAAGATGTGGTGTTTAGAGAGGTGAAAGATGTTGTTAAACATGAATTCCTACCAAAGGAACCTGAGAAGATAGAGTTTGAGCTAAAGGAGGATGAATCAGACTCTACATTAGAAGAAGACTCAGAAGATGAAGAGCCACAAACTCCAGCTTTGAGAAGATCAGTTTGGGAAAGAAGGCAACCAGAAAGGTATAGTCCATCTGTTTTCTGTTCAGGTTTTGCCTTAACTATAACTGATGATGAACCCAGAACTGTCAGGGAGGCAGTAGATTCAGAGGATGGAAAACTATGGAAGGAGGCCATGGTTGATGAAATGGCATCCTTGCACAAAAATGATGCATGGGATTTGGTGGAGTTGCCGGCTGGAAGGAAGCCTATTGGGAGAAAATGGGTGTTTAAGAAGAAGATGAATGTAGAAGGCAAGGTGGAGAAATACAAAGCTCGGTTGGTAGCGAAAGGTTATTCCTAGGTGCCGGGAATTGATTTTGGTGATATTTTTTCTCCTGTTGCCAAAGTCACTTCTATTAGATTACTTTTATTTGTTGCTACTGCATTTGATTTTGAGATAGAACAGATGGATGTGAAGACAACATTTCTTCATGGAGATCTAGAAGAGGAGATCTACATGAAGCAACCTGAAGGTTTTATGGTGAAGGGTAAGAAAGAACTGGTATGCAGGTTGAAGAAGTCTCTGTATGGGTTAAAACGGTCACCAAGGATGTGGTATCAGAAATTTGATACCTATATACGGGGACTTGGCTTCACTAGAAGCAAGGAGGATCACTGTGTTTATTTTAAATTAATTGGTGACCGTGTTATTTATTTGGTCTTGTATGTGGATGATATGTTGTTTATTGGAAATGACAAAGAAATTATCCAAGATTTGAAGACCCAACTGTTCTCCAAATTCGACATGAAAGATCTTGGTGCTGCAAACTATATTTTGGGCATGGTTATTAAGAGAGATCAAGAAAAGAGGAAGCTCTAGTTAAACCAGAAGAAGTATGTCGAGACTATATTGCAGAGGTTCAATATGCAGGATAGTAAACCGGTGAGTGTTCCTATTTCTGTAGGTGTAAAGCTATCTGCCGAACAGTGTCCCAAGACACAAGAAGAAGAGGAGGATATGTCCCGTGTTCCATATGCAAGTGCAGTGGGTAGCCTGATGTATGCAATGGTCTGTACTAGACCAGACATTGCACATGCAGTGGGAGTATTGAGCAGGTTTATGTCAAACCCGGGGAAGGAGCATTGGACAACAGTGAAGCGGGTTTTCAGATATTTACGTGGCACTAGTGATTATGGCTTGTGCTACCAGGGAAGACCAGGATTGGAAAGAATGTTGGACATTCGTGGTTTTGTTGATGCAGACTGGGCTAGAGATCTGGACCAAAGAAGATCTACAGGTGGGTATGTGTTTAGCCTATTTGGAGGCGCAGTCAGTTGGATGAGTAAAATACAGTCTGTAGTGGCTCTTTCAACTACAGAGGAAGAATACATAGCAGCCACTCATGCAAGCAAGGAAAAAATTTGGTTGCAGAGATTGTGTTCAAGTATGGGGTTGGTACAGCAAGCTATAAGGATATACTGTGATAGCCAAAGTGCAATTTTCTTGGCTAAGAACCCTACTTACCATTCAAAGACAAAGCACATTGATGTTCAATATCACTTTGTTAGAGATATGGTTGAGGCTAAAAGGGTGTTGCTGGTAAAGGTGGACACTTTGAAGAATGTTGCAGATGCATTAACGAAGTCTGTGAGCACTCAAAAGTTCTCTTGGTGTAGAGAAACAATGGGTGTTGAAGATTGGCCCAATGACTAAGCTCTCCTGTGGCCCCATGTGGAAAGAAAACAACAAGTGGGAGAATGTTGGGTATGTGTTATACTCTTTCCATGACTAGCCCCACGCGTTGTACGTTGCGTCGGGCGCAGCAGGGGGGTCACAAGGGGGATGGCAGCCCCCACTGTTGGGGTCTGGGGCAGCACCCCGGCGAAAATTTGTTTGGTGTGTGGACCCACTCATAGGCGAACCCACCCATGTTTTGTGCATGATTTTGCACATAGTTTTGGGGTACGATGGTTTTCGGCCCCTGGTATTTTGTAGATCCGGTCAAGGGAACTACGGTTATGTTCTAATCCAGGGTTAATGGATTGGGAATATGTATGCTTCGACATGTATATATATGTGTTGTAACACTAAAAGGAATATAATGAAAAATCAAGTTGGTCATCCCGATTTGGGATCCAGGGGAAAATCTTTGTGTTTATCTGTTTTATGCTCTCGCTATTGTTTATTTTCTGTTATAAGATTCGTGTCTAGATAATTTATGTTCAGGGTTAAAACCTACATTATCATCCTTTTCTAAAACCTAGTTTTTAAGCTATATGCAAAGCCATTTTTCTTTTTTCACATCTATTGGACAAGTATGCCCTCCTCATGAAGATTGTCATGAAATACTTTACTTGTGAGGGTAGGTTCTCCAGAATCTACTCCTATCATATTACACTCCTCATGCACTTCACCAGGACCAAGCTACTGAACATGCCTTATTTCCTCTAAAAAAGCATTGAAAAAATGTCCACCATCATGAAAAAGAAGCCCCCAACCTAGCAGATGGCAAGCCTATTTCATCACTCCCTTGTCAAAATCATTGTAACTCACTAACTGCAACAACAAGGCATTCCTTGGGAAACCTTTATTTCCCATAATGACTTCACCACTTCATCCTCCATCCCACTGCAAAATGTGCCATACTCTTCTCAAAATATTCCTCATACTCCTTCATCATCCTCCACTGACCATGATTCACTTTCCTCCCATGAATCACTCTCCCAGGAAAACCTTCTTCAAACACATTCCCCTGAGAAAAGTGATCATGAAGAAACCAGAGATGATCTTGAGGAAAGTATTGTTGGCCCTGAAGAAATCAGTAGTGGCCTTGAATAAAGTAGTGGTAGCCCTAAAATAAGCAATGCTGATCTTGAAGAAAGTAGTACTGATCAGAATGAAGGCAGTGAAGGGAAGAATGATGAGGATACGGGAGAAACTAAAGAAGAAGAGGAAAATTATGAGGATAAGGGAGAAACTGAATAAGAAGAGGGAAAGGGGGACAGTGAAAACAACAAAGTGGAATATAGACAAAGGGAAGACAACAAAGGGGAAGACAATAAAAACAATAGCAAAGATGAAGTTAGCCAAGGGAAATACAGTAAAGACAATAGCAAAGAGGGAGATAGCCAAAAGGGAGACATTCAAAACAACAGCAGAGATAGAGGTACAAACTAGGAAGAGAATAGAGTTTCAAGTGGTGATAACAATGGTGTGAAAGGAGGAAAAGATGCTGGGACTCATAGTGGAGAAAAAGACACTAACAACCTTACAACAGACAGCACCAAAAAAGAGGGAAGAAATCATGACAATGACCAGATTAATGAAGATAGTCGAGAGACAGTTTTCAGAGTTGTTTTGAACAAACAAGGAAGTGATGTGAAGGATCCAAGGGATGTTGAAAGTCAAAACAACAGTGAAAAAGTTAAAGAAATGGTCAGTCCCGAGGATGAAAATGTATCAGACCTAGGTGCCTCCCACAATGCAGAAACAGAGTATGATATTTTTGAAGGTCTTCCTAGTAATGAAAGCATGAAAAATGTTGAAATTGATAATCAAAGGGACTGCCAATAGCAAAGTGACAAAGGGACACCCACAGAAAACATTCTTGAAGAAAAAGATAGTCCTAGGCCTGTAAGTGACCAAATTGAACAAGCCCATTTTGTGACACCTCTCATCCTCCCTCATCAAAAAAGTAAGAAGCATGTGTTTACTGCCTCCCAAAGGAAAGGGGCCATGCACTCCCCCTCAAAAACAATAAAAGGTAAAATCACAAAAACAGTAAAAGGTAAAATCACCAAAATAGTGAAAGGTAAAGTCACTCAAACAATGAAAAGAAATGTCACCAGGGCATTGAGGAGTAGGGGTAAACTACCAAAGAAAGACAAGGGTGTATTGCCAAAGAAAGACGAGGATAAGAAACCCATGAAGGAGAAAGGCAAGAAGAAGATGGAAGAACAAAAAAACAGTCATGAAGAAGAGGGGGAGTTTGAACTCATTCACTTAAGCAGTGATGAGGAAAATTAAACAAGGATACTTAATTCTCTCCTATAATACTAGAGTGCACAAATCAGAGACTTACAAGTTGAGTTGGAAAGATCAAAATATCTCATTCATTTCCTACAAACACAAAATAAACAAATGAGTGGCCAACTTGCCATTTATGAAGCCCAGGCGCTCAAATACAAAAGAGAAGCTCAGAAATCACAAGTACAACTAGAAGAATACATGGGCGCCTATGAAGAAGATAATGAGGAAGAGGGGCAAGCTAGGAAGAGGCCTAAGATTATGGGTCTTAGGAAAGGATTGGAAAAACAGAGAGAGGAAGAACCATCCCAAGCACAACAATTCCCTCTCACTGAGCTTCTCGCCTTGGAAATTGAGCATGACAAAGAATCATGGCTTGAAAGGGAAAATCTACATTTGTAGGCTAAGTTGGAGAAGGCAAACAAAGATCTACGCTTATAAAGAATGATGACTGAACATTACAAAAAGGGAAATCAGTTTGCTAGGAAGAAGCTCAAAACTGCCCAAAGGAGGGGCAGGGAGCCAATTGATGGAAATGACCAAGCTAGGCTTGTAATTTTGGCTCACGCTTCACGAATTTACAATTGAACTATTCCCGTCTCGACTTATGAGCTCTTCGGTGTATCACAGGTATCAATTATGCATATATCTGCCCTTAAAGAAAATTGATCGAACGTATAACCCATCATCGTTTGACAACTCAGTTAGTCAAAATCTGAAGCCAAACCCCGAGTGCTGTTCCCGTGATAATTTGGTGTGCCGCGTAGTTGTTTCATGTGACGGTCTACATGTATGTTGGCGCTGTGTAATTATGCGCGCCGGCATTTTCTCGCACTTGGAACCCTACAAGCTTCTTCCTTGCTGTCACTCCGAATTGTTTTGCATTATTACGTGTGATTTAGAATTCGGTTTCTTAACAGTGAGATAGATAGGTATTAATTCTGGGCACGGCGTACCTGTAACCGTAGTTGTTTTTCACCCCCTTACAGGTACTTACCTACGTTGAAGATTTCCAGTTGCAGGCCTATATACCCGATAGCGGGTTTGCTTGTGGTGCTCATAGCTACGTGTCGGAGTATGATAGGTTTGTACCATTTGGAAGAAACCGTCGTTTAACTGAGAGAGATGCACGCGTCCCTTCTTTCTGTCGCCACACTGTTCCATACAACTCATTAGCGTGCCTCCTGTTCGAGACTGAAACCCTTTGATCCAGCATTCGTACCTCATCTCTGGACGGAGAACGCCTTTCATCAACAGCTGGATGTATTTGCTGTCGATTGGTTTGCCAAATAACCTTAAATAAGGTTTACCTTATCGACTTGTGCAGAAGTTGCTGTGCCACGGAATTTGTGAAAATCTCCTTCGGGATTTTGTCAAGATTCGAGGTCACTACGGCCATCCTTGCACCAGCGTTCCCATGTACTTTGGTGGATTTCACCCTAGGGTTTCTGATCCTGGTTATAATCCCTTCCCTGCCCCAGACTCCTTATGATGCTTATAGCAATTTTATTCCTTGTCTTATTTCTTCCAAGCCCTCCGGTGCAGAGTGGCTGTGCGACTTCATAGCAGGGTTCAGGGTTCAGGTTGCTGGTTTCCCATTTTATTTATTCTTCTCTTGTTTGTTTCATAACACAGCTGGGTTAGTTTTCTTTTCAGGGTTCGTTTAAATATTTGTGGCGTTTACCTATTTCTGTGGTCCTCCCGATGTACAGGTTTCCCAGACACCGATTCTTTGAGGAACGATTTGGGCGCAGTTCCTCTGCGCTGAGGGTTCGGCCTCCGTAAGGGTCAAGGGAGTTAGTCTATCTATTTTATTTCTGCGATTTATGTTTATAAAACGCAATAGGCGTTTATTTCTCCCGCATGGAACCGCTAGAGATTTCTTTAAAACGATTATTCAACGCTAAACGCTCGGTTTTAATAGAAATGGTAATCGCTCAGTATTTAAATTTCAAAACTATAGGTGCATTAACGTAGACAAGAATTTTTTTTCAACTTACAGGAAAGAGTTAATTCCATGCCTCGATGTAACTATTGCTTCCTCTAACTTCTGACCCTAACTGATACGGCTATCCCTATCATTCTAGGGTTATTGCCGCCTTTAACTAGTATCGTTGATAGCTCTGTTTATAAAGGTAGCCGGTCTGCATTTCTTGAACGAGTTTATTTATCCGTTTTTCTAACTATCCATTTGGTCATTTCCGAAATGAAATCTAACCTCTGTTGCGTATATAATTTACAAATGGTTGACTCAGCGCTACTATTTTTTTTTCTGCTTTGATATATATGACATGGGAAGGTCGAAGTAAAATAATCGTAGCTCCTGGTCAATTGCATGGTTAATACCCCAGTTTGCGAATATATGTTCTTCATCGTTTTATTAAGCATCTGTTTCTTTCATGATGTCTAAACGCAGTGAATCGCCTCCTTTTTACAGTTCGGTCGAAATGATTGTAATATTCACTCGGCCAATCGTATGTTTTCACTACTCATTTATTCGCGTTGTTCTATCGTTCACCTAAGCGTTATTCCCACACTTCACGTAATTATAATTGTTGTTCATCATGCACTGTTACCTTACGCACAGCGCGTAGCTTTATAGTTACATTGATTTTTTTCTGACCGATATGTTCATATATATATATATTCCTATATTCCATACTTATGTTGCTTTCTTAACATACATGGTTTAAGAATAGAATTTGCGTTTATACTGCCTTGTGACATATAATATTCATGTGTACATACGACTCATTTGTAGCCGATGCTAACAAGAATCAAATCTGTATAATGCTCGATGTTGGTTAACATATATATACTTTTGGTTTTTAAATGTGTAGGTATAATTGTTCGATAGTTTACTTTAAGGGTATACATCGAGTATAGTTTAACTCTATTACTCTAATGCGTATTTCAAGGGTTAGCAATGAAATTAAAATACAATTTATTCTATAATTGCTATGAATGCTATACCCCTCCTATAGTGTAGATTTGCTTTGGGGTTTAACAAGAGTTCCATCTATATATTCCAGAATCATTGCTTGTAAATTTTTATTTTATAGGTATTCAAAGGTGTCGAACTAGAGGACCTAAGTTATAAGTCAAGTATTTTGTTATGCTACTGGTTTTCCAGGAATAAAAATAGATTTAGAGATGAAATCTATACCCTTATAATTGTTATAATACTCATATAGATTAGAATGACTCTTTTTCTAGCACAATCTTTTGTCACATTCTAATATCTTGCTTTATTTCGTTCTGCGATATACTATGCATACTTCAATGTTGTTACACTATTTTTATTTTTATTTTTTTTTGCATACCTAAGAGCACAAAATATCCTAGTTGTGTATACAGGAACAAAATAATATTTAATGATCCATGGGGACTAAGTAACTTCAGATTTAAACCAACCTTGGTTTAGAGATTCTGGAGTTTCTACCCTATGAACTTTCTGGTCTACAACTAAACAAAATCTGGAAGGTGAATGCCTAAGGATAGATTCTGTTAAATGTAGTATCAAAATTTCTCATTGTCATAAAATTCAATTTTATATGTAGCCAATTCATACTGTAATAAGACATAGTAACAAGAAATTCAGAACATACCACAAAATCTGCAAAATGACCAACCTCCCAACCTTAGAGTCCTCTTTGTCTCCCAGGACTCACCCCCGAGCAGAGATCACCTCCTAGAACTGATCAACCCCTAATCTTCCTAGGAGCAGCTTATTTAAGCTCATATTTCCCCAAAGCATGTTTCTAATTCTGCGTCTAGAATAGCAGGATGCTTTCTTTCCTGTTTAGCCTAGGCTTCCCATTTTGGGATTCTTTAAAGCTGATTTAAGCTTTTCCTCAACTTTTCTAGCTTTTTCTCACCTCTTCCCAACAACTCCTCTTCATTGGGGAAATTTAGATTCCTCCTCAAATCTAAATTACTTTCTTTCAAGGATTTTTGAAAGATTTTTGGGGATTTGTTGCCTTATCCATCCTCATGGATTTGGCAAGTGATCTCTAATTCTATTTTTGGACAAAATGCACAATCATTTTATTTATTTCCTCAAATAAAATATGCAAATACATTCACACCATACTCATCCCTTGGGGTCCACCCCCTTAGGATTAAATTTCAAATGTCTAACTTTAAAAATTCAACACACAAATTGGGGGTGTTACATATTCCCCCTCTGAAAATAAACACCGTCCTCAGTGTTGTTATTCAACTACTAGAGTTCATTTAAACAAAAATGGATATTTCTCCATCATTTTAGCTTCACTTTCCCAGGTGGCTTCCTCAGCAGTAAAGTGCTTCCACTGCACTTTTACTCTGGCCACCGTTCTGTTTCTCAATTCAATTTCTTCCCGCTCCAATATTTGAAGCGGTTCTGGCAGAAACTCCCCTTCTGGTTCCACCTGTACAACATTCCAATAAACTATGTGAGAAGCATCATGCACATATATTTTTAATAATGAAACATGAAACACATTATGCACTCTAACATGGGGTGGTAAGGCCAGCTTGTAAGCCACTGGTCCCACCCTTTCTAACACTTCAAAAGGACCATAATATGTAGGAGCAAGTTTTGCACAACTTCCAGCATAAAGTGTGCTCTTTTTGGGTTTAATGCGTAAATACACATGATCCCCTTCTTTAAATTCTCGGTGCACTCTTTTCTTATCAACATAGCTCTTCTGGCGATCTTGTGCTGTCTTGATATTTCTTTGTATCTGTTTAACAATTCTTTCCATCTCTTGTAGTGCATATGGTCCCAACACCAGTTTATCCTCTGGCTGACTCCAGCTCAAGGGAGTACGGCACTTTCTCCCATAGAGTGCCTCAAACGGACTCATCTTAATAGAGGATTGGTAGCTATTATTATAGGCAAACTCAGCTAAATGCAGATACTCTTCCCATTTTGATGGCCTATCCATCACATACATTCTCAGCATATCTTCTAAAATTTGGTTTGTCCTTTCTATTTGCCCATCAGTTTGAGGATGGTAAGCAGTACTAAAATTCAGCTTAGTACCCATTCCTGCAAACAATCCTTTCCAAAATGCTGTTGTGAACTTGGCATCCCGATCTGAGACAATCACCTTGGGCACTCCATGAAGCCTTACTATCTCCTTTAGGAAAACATTTGCTACTTGAGCTGTTCCAAAGGTAGATTTTACTGGTATAAAGTGGGCAGCTTTGGTGAGAGTGTCTACTACCACCATTACTGAATCATGCTCATATTTGTTTTTGGGTAATCCGGTTATAAAATCCATGGAAACGGTGTCCCATTTCCATTCTGCAATCGGCAAGGGGTTTAAAAGCCCTGCTGGATGTTGATGCTCAACTTTGACTAACTGACATTCAATACATCTACTTAGATACTCTGCCATATCTCTTTTCATTCCTGGCCAGAACAACCTCTTCTTCAAGGTTGTTAACATCTTTTGGTATCCCGGATGTCCTGCATAAGGCTGTTTGTGATATTCATCTAGAATTTCTCTTTTCAATGACTCTATATTTGGAATATACAACCTGTTTTTGAAATAGAGTAGCCCTCTTTGGTTTTTCGTGAAATCAGTTTTATCCTTTTTCTGTAGTTTCACCAAAAGTGCTTCATATTGGGGGTCTTGATTTGCTGCTTTTCCTACCAGTTCCTCTATCTCCATCTGAGCACTACTCCCAATGCTGTTTACATGTTGACAAGCATTTCTACTTAATGCATCAACAACTTTATTTTCTTTCCCCTTGATATGCTTGATGTCCATATCAAATTCACTTAAAAAGGACAGCCATCTGGCTTGCCTTGCATTCAGATCAGTTTGGGAAAAGAAGTATTTAAGACTAATATGATCAGTCATCAATGTGAATTTCTTCCCCAGTAGATATTGCCTCCACATTTTTAAAGCATGGATAACAGCTGCAAATTCCAAATCATAGGCACTATAATTCTGTTCATGTATTTTCAGTTTTCTAGATTCATAAGCAATGACTGGATTTTCCTGCAATAGGACTCCTCCTAGCCCTTCTTTGCAAGCGTCTGTACACACCACAAACTCTTTATCAGGATCAGCAATTTTTAATATAGGTGCTAAAATAAGTTTTTGTTTCAATTGTTCGAAACTGTTTTGACATTTCTCAGTCCACACGAACTTAACACCCTTTCTTTGTAATGATGTTATGGGATTTGCTATAGCAGAAAATCTCTCCACAAATCTGCGATAATAGCCTGCAATCCCCATAAATGATCTTACTGCCGAGACATCAGTGGGAACTGGCCATTCTTTAATGGCTTTTATCTTTTCAGGGTCAACTGCCAACCCTTTTTCAGAAATTATATGACCCAGATATTGAATTTTATCTCTATAAAATTCACATTTGCTGAACTTGGCATATAGCTGGTTTTCTTTTAAAGTCTGCAACACTATTCTCAGATGTTCCTTATGTTCATCTTCATTTTTAGAATAGACTAAGATATCATCTATGAACACAAGAAAAAATTTGTCCAAATAATTATTCAACACACTGTTCATCAGACACATAAATGTGGCAGGGGAATTCGTCAAGCCAAAAGGTAGAACTACAAATTCGTAATGCCCATACCTGGTTCGAAATGCTGTTTTGCTGATGTCTTCTTCTTTAATTATGAGCTGGTGATAACCAGTCCTTAGGTCTATCTTGGAAAAGACTGAAGCTCCTCTCACTTGATCGAAAAGATCATCAATTCTAGGAAGTGGATATCTATTCTTAATGGTCAACTTATTCAGTTGACGATAGTCAATGCACATCCTAAAAGTCCCATCTTTCTTTTTCACAAATAAAACCGGGGCTCCCCAAGGAGACACACTTGGTCTAATATACCCTTTATCTAACAGTTCCTGTAATTGCATTTTCAGTTCCATTAGTTCAGGAGGGCTCATTCGATAAGGTGCTCGGGAAACAGGTGTTGCTCCTGGTACCAAATCGATTGAAAAATCAATCTCTCTTTTGGGGGGAAGATGAGGGATTTCCTTGGGAAAAACTTCCTTAAATTCTCTAATGACTGGTATAGCATCCAATAACTCTTCCTCAGTTTGTTGTTCTATTTCTTCTACATGCACTGCATAGACTTGGTATCCTTTTCTAGCTGTTCTTTTCAATTGTAAGGCTGATATTTGTCTTACTACAATGGGTTTTGGTTTCCCTTTAAGTATAAAAGGTTTCCCTTCCTCATCCACACAATGCAGGGTTTTATCCCAGCAGTTCATTAGAGCTTTCTTCTTTTCTAGCCAATCCATTCCTATCAGCAGATCATAGGATCCTAATGGCAATATGTTCAAGTTTACTTCTGTTGAAAAACCATTTAATTGTATTCCTGTTTTGGGCAACTTATGAGTGACTTTTCTCTTAGTTCCAGTGGCCAGCTGTACCAACCATGACTGCTGAAATTTTTCAGGTTTAATTTTACATTTTTCTACAATTCCAGGACTGATGTAACTCAAAGAAGCACCTGGATCAGTCAAAACAGTAATAGGTATGTCAGAAATCTTACCCTCCATTTCCACCATGGTTGCTTGATGTTCTGCTTGCCGATTTTCCAAGGCTGCACTGATAGTTGGTATGCTTTTGGCTATGTCATTGACTGTTGTTGCCTCTCGCTCTCTGCTGATCATATGAATATTTCGATGGGGGAAATCCCTCATCATATGGGGTTCTCCACAGCCCCAACACTTCAAAGGTTCCTTCATTCTGACTGTCCCTTCCTTTTTATTGTTTCCTTCTACTGGTTTTGACGCCACTTGGGACTGAGCAGTTTGACTTTCTCTTGGTTTATTGAATTTTTTTCGCTGATGATCTCTACCAAAATTTCTTAAATATGTTGGTTTTGGTCTTTTACCTTTGAACTCACCCTTGTTCAGCCAGCTCTTCCCTTGTTCAGCTTTACCTTTAAACTGCTGATAGCATAATCTTGCTTTTCTAACAGCTTCATCCATTGTCTTCGGGTTGTCAAACTCAATTTTCTCTTTGTACACAGTAGGTAAGCAATTCAAAAACCTTTGAACCTTTTCTTTTTCTTCCCTTATGTAAGGAACATACCTCAGTAAATTGGTAAACTTAGTGACAAACTCATCAATAGTGAGCTGTCCTAGTCTAAGTTCATGGAATTCTTTTGCTTTATCATCATAATAACGTTCATTCAAATAACGATTTTTGAACTTCGTCTGAAAATCTTCCCAAGTAACTGTTTTTTCATCAATGGCATGCACCATTTTCGTCTCTTCCCACCACAGTGTGGCTTTTCCTTGCAGCTGATACACAGCTAATCTGGCCTTCAGATTGCTCTCATATTCATATACTTGGAAATACTTGATCATGTTCAGCAACCAAGCTTCAACATCCTCCTCCTTCTCCCCATCATAGGAAGGAGGTTTGATCTTTCTAAATTCTCCCTGCAATTCTCTTTTCTGTTTATGCTGCTGTCTAGCAGCATCATCATCATCAGACTCATCCATATTTCTCTTTCCGGAACCTTCGCCTTCCTGGCTGTTCCGGGAAGTTAGTTCTCTGATGAGCTTTTCCTGCTCCTTACTGGCTGATGACAACATGTCATTCTGGCTTCTCAGTTCAGCCAATTCTCGTTGCATCCTGTGCAACATGGCCAGTACCGGGGCATTGGGATCTGGAGTAGCAAACTCATCACGCAGATCCACATAAATCCCTTCACCTTCAGCCATTTCAACTGTACACACTCACAATACAAGTTAGCAAGATTTTAAAATAAAATTTTCAACAAAACAACCACATATGTTATAACAGTGAGCACAAAATGACAGCCCAATTTGTTGTAACTGATGCTCTGATACCATTTGTCACACCTCCAAAACTTTTTTTTTTTTTTCCTGTAACACTTCTAAGTGTTTCGTATTGTCCATCCAACAGTTTAAATATTCATTTAAGTCAAGCAATAATAGCCATCCTTCTTACATTTATGCAAGCTAGATTAAAGTTGTAGTTTAAATTTTAAGTCTTAAGTACTCCATTGAGAATGCTATACCTTTATAGTCATCAACACCAAATATGCCCTGGTTGTAACCTATGGGTTATGGAATTTCAAAACCATATATATATGTATCACATTATTTAGCATCCTAATGTACATATATATTTAACAATATATACATCTATATATATATCCGCACCTTATGTATATAAAATCATCACATACATATTTAACAATATATACATATATATATTCGCACCTTAGGTATATATAATCATCATATACCTATTGTTACCCATTTATTTTATTATCCTAACATTTTATTTATTTACCACCTCGAGACCTATATACATATCTAACGAATTTACAATTGAACTATTCCCGTCTCGACTTATGAGCTCTTCGGCGTATCACAGGTATCAATTATGCATATATCTGCCCTTAAAGAAAATTGATCGAATGTATAACCCATCATCGTTTGACAACTCAGTTAGTCAAAATCTGAAGCCAAACCCCGAGTGCTGTTCCCGTGATAATTTGGTGTGCCGCGTAGTTGTTTCATGTGACGGTCTACATGTATGTTGGCGCTGTGTAATTATGCGCGCCGGCATTTTCTCGCACTTGGAACCCTACAAGCTTCTTCCTTGCTGTCACTCCAAACTGTTTTGCATTATTATGTGTGATTTAGAATTCGGTTTCTTAACAGTGAGATAGATAGGTATTAATTTTGGGCACGGCGTACCTATAACCGTAGTTGTTCGTCACTCCCTTACAGGTACTTACCTACGTTGAAGATTTCCAGTTGCAGGCCTATATATCCGTTAGCGGGTTTGCTTGTGGTGCTCATAGCTACGTGTCGGAGTATGATAGGTTTGTACCATTTGGAAGAAACCGTCGTTTAACTAAGAGAGATGCACGCGTCCCTTCTTTCTGTCGCCACACTGTTCCATACAGCTCGTTAGCGTGCCTCCTGTTCGAGACTGAACCCCTTTGATCCAGCATTCGTAACTCATCTCTGGACGGAGAACGCCTTTCATCAACAGCTGGATGTATTTGTTGTCGATCGGTTTGCCAAATAACCTTAAATAAGGTTTACCTTATCGACTTGTGCAGAAGTTGCTGTGCCACGGAATTTGTGAAAATCTCCTTCGAGATTTTGTCAAGATTCTAGGTCACTACGGCCGTCCTTGCACCAGCGTTCCCATGTACTTTGGTGGATTTCACCCTAGGGATTCTGATCCTGGTTATAATCCCTTCCCTGCCCCAGACTCCTTACGATGCTTATAGCGATTTAATTCCTTGTCTTATTTCTTCCAAGCCCTCCGGTGTAGAGTGGCTGTGCGACTTCATAGCAAGATTCAGGGTTCAGGTTGCTGGTTTCCCATTTTATTTATTCTTCTCTTGTTTGTTTCATAACACAGCTGGGTTATTTTTCTTTTCAGGGTTCGTTTAAATATTTGTGGCGTTTACCTATTTCTGTGGTCCTCCCGATGTACAGGTTTCCCAGACACCGATTCTTTGAGGAACGATTTGGGCGCAGTTCCTCTGCGCTGAGGGTTCGGCCTCCGTAAGGGTCAAGGGAGTTAGTCTATCTATTTTATTTATGCGATTTATGTTTATAAAACGCAATAGGCGTTTATTTCTCCCGCATGGAACCGCTAGAGATTTCTTTAAAACGATTATTCAACGCTAAACGCTCGGTTTTAATAGAAATGGTAATCGCTCAGTATTTAAATTTCAGAACTATAGATGCATTAACGTAGACAGGAATTTTTTTTCAACTTACAGGTTAGAGTTAATTCCATGCCTCGATGTAACTATTGCTTCCTCTAATTTCTGACCCTAACTGATACGGCTATCCCTATCATTCTAGGGTTATTGCCACCTTTAACTAGTATCGTTGATAGCTCTGTTTATACAGGTAGCCGGTCTGCATTTCTTGAACGAGTTTATTTATCCGTTTTTCTAACTATCCATTTGGTCATTTCCGAAATGAAATCTAACCTCTGTTGCGTATATAATTTACAAATGGTTGACTCAGCGCTACTATTTTTTTTTCTGCTTTGATATATATGACATGGGAAGGTCGAAGTAAAATAATCGTAGCTCCTGGTCAATTGCATGGTTAATACCCCAGTTTGCGAATATATGTTCTTCCTTGTTTTATTAAGCATCTGTTTCTTTCATGATGTCTAAACGCAGTGAATCGCCTCCTTTTTACAGTTCGGTCGAAATGATTGTAATATTCACTCGGCCAATCGTTTGTTTTCACTACTCATTTATTCGCGTTGTTCTATCGTTCACCTAAGCGTTATTCCCACACTTCACGTAATTATAATTGTTGTTCATCATGCACTGTTACCTTACGCAAAGCATGTAGCTTTATGGTTACATTGATTTTTTTCTGACCGATATGTTCATATATATATATATATATTCCTATATTCCATACTTATGTTGCTTTCTTAACATACATGGTTTAAGAATAGAATTTGCGTTTATACCGCCTTGTGACATATAATATTCATGTGTACATACGACTCATTTGTAGCTGATGCTAACAAGAATAAAATCTGTATAATGCTCGATGTTGGTTAACATATATATACTTTTGGTTTTTAAATGTGTAGGTATAGTTGTTCGATAGTTTACTTTAAGGGTATACATCGAGTATAGTTTAACTCTATTACTCTAATGCGTATTTCAAGGGTTCACAATGAAATTAAAATACAATTTATTCTATAATTGCTATGAATGCTATACCCCTCCTATAGTGTAGATTTGCTTTGGGGTTTAACAAGAGTTCCATCTATATATTCCAGAATCATTGCTTGTAAATTTTTATTTTATAGGTATTCAAAGGTGTCGAACTAGAGGACCTAAGTTATAAGTCAAGTATTTTGTTATGCTACTGGTTTTCCAAGAATAAAAATAGATTTAGAGATGAAATCTATACCCTTATAATTGTTATAATACTCATATAGATTAGAATGACTCTTTTTCTAGCACAATCTTTTGTCACATTCTAATATCTTGCTTTCTTTCGTTCTGCTATATACTATGCATACTTCAATGCTGTTACACTATTTTTTTTTTATTTTTTTTTTGCATACCTAAGAGCACAAAATATCCTAGTTGTGTATACAGGAACAAAATAATATTTAATGATCCATGGGGACTAAGTAACTTCAGATTTAAACCAACCTTGGTTTAGAGATTCTGGAGTTTCTACCCTATGAACTTTCTGGTCTACAACTAAATAAAATCTGGAAGGTGAATGCCTAAGGATAGATTCTGTTAAATGTAGTATCAAAATTTCTCATTGTCATAAAATTCAATTTTATATGTAGCCAATTCATACTGTAATAAGACATAGTAACAAGAAATTCAGAACATACCACAAAATATGCAAAATGACCAACCTCCCAACCTTAGAGTCCTCTTTGTCTCCCAGGACTCACCCCCGAGCAGAGATCACCTCCTAGAATGGATCAACCTCTGATCTGCCTAGGAGCAGCTTATTTAAGCTCATAATTCCCCAAAGAATGTTTCTAATTCTGCGTCCAGAATAGCAGGATGCTTTCTTCCTGTTTAGCTAGGCTTCCCATTTTGGGATTCTTTAAAAAGTTTGCTTTAAAATTTTCCTCGGCTTTCCGGCTTTCTCACCTCTTCCCAACTACTCCTCTTCATTGGAAATTTAGATTCCTCCTCAAATCTAAATTACTTTCTTTCAAGGATTTTGAAAGATTTTGAGATTGTTGCCTTATCCATCCTCATGGATTTGGCAAGTGATCTCAATTCTCTTTTTGGTCAAAATGCACAATCATTTTATTTATTTCCTCAAATAAAATATGCCAATACATTCACACCATAGTCATCCCTTGGGGTCCACCCCTTTAGGATTTAATGTTCAAATGTCTAACTTTAAAAAATTCAACACACAAATTGGGGGTGTTACATATTCCCGCTCTAAAATATAAACACCGTCCTCGGTGTTCTTATTCAACTACTAGAGTTCATTTAAACAAAAATGGATATCTCTCCATCATTTCAGCTTCCCTTTCCGAGGTGGCTTCTTCAGCAGTAAAGTGCTTCCACTGCACCTTTACTCTGACCACTGTTCTGTTTCTCAATTCAATTTCTTCCCGCTCCAATATTTGAAGTGGTTCTGGCAGAAACTCCCCTTCTGGTTCCACCTGTACCACATTCCAATCCACTATGTGAGAAGCATCATGTATATATATTTTTAATAATGAAACATGAAACACATCATGAACTCTAACATGGGGTGGTAAGGCCAGTTTGTAAGCCACTGGTCCCACCCTTTCTAACACTTCAAAAGGACCATAATATGTAGGAGCAAGTTTTGCACAACTTCCAGCATAAAGTGTGCTCTTTTTGGGTTTAATGCGTAAATACACATGATCCCCTTCTTTAAATTCTCGGTGCACTCTTTTCTTATCAGCATAGCTCTTCTGGCGATCTTGTGCTGTCTTGATATTTCTTTGTATCTGTTTAACAATTCTTTCCATCTCTTGTAGTGCATATGGTCCCAACACCAGTTTATCCTCTGGCTGACTCCAGCTCAAGGGAGTACGGCACTTTCTCCCATAGAGTGCCTCAAACGGACTCATCTTAATAGAGGATTGGTAGCTATTATTATAGGCAAACTCAGCTAAATGCAGATACTCTTCCCATTTTGATGGCCTATCCATCACATACATTCTCAGCATATCTTCTAAAATTTGGTTTGTCCTTTCTGTTTGCCCATCAGTTTGAGAATGGTAAGCAGTACTAAAATTCAGCTTAGTACCCATTCCTGCAAACAATCCTTTCCAAAATGCTGCTGTGAACTTGGCATCCCGATCTGAGACAATCACCTTGGGCACTCCATGAAGCCTTACTATCTCCTTTAGGAAAACATTTGCTACTTGAGTTGTTCCAAAGGTAGATTTTACTGGTATAAAGTGGGCAGCTTTGGTGAGAGTGTCTACTACCACCATTACTGAATCATGCTGATATTTGTTTTTGGGTAATCCGGTTATAAAATCAATGGAAACGGTGTCCCATTTCCATTCTGCAATCAGCAAGGGGTTTAAAAGCCCTGCTGGATGTTGATGCTCAACTTTGACTAACTGACATTCCATACATCTACTTAGATACTCTGCCACATCTCTTTTCATTCCTGGCCAGAACAACCTCTTATTCAAGGTTGTTAACATCTTTTGGTATCCCGGATATCCTGCATAAGGCTGTTTGTGATATTCATCTAGAATTTCTCTTTTCAATGACTCTATATTTGGAATATACAACCTGTTTTTGAAATAGAGTAGCCCTCTTTGGTTTTTCGTGAAATCAGTTTTATCCTTTTTCTGTAGTTTCACCAAAAGTTCTTCATATTGGGGGTCTTGATTTGCTGCTTTTCCTACCAGTTCCTCTATCTCCATCTGAGCACTACTCCCAATGTTCTTTACATGTTGACAAGCATTTCTACTTAATGCATCAACAACTTTATTTTCTTTCCCCTTGATCTGCTTGATGTCCATATCAAATTCACTTAAAAAGGACAGCCATCTGGCTTGCCTTGCATTCAGATCAGTTTGGGAAAAGAAGTATTTAAGACTAATATGATCAGTCATCAATGTGAATTTCTTCCCCAGTAGATAGTGCCTCCACATTTTTAAAGCATGGATAACAGCTGCAAATTCCAAATCATAGGCACTATAATTTTGTTCATGTATTTTCAGTTTTCTAGATTCATAAGCAATGACTGAATTTTCCTGCAATAGGACTCCTCCTAGCCCTTCTTTGCAAGCGTCTGTACACACCATAAACTCTTTATCGGGATCAACCAGCTTTATTATAGGTGCTGAAATTAGTTTTTGTTTCAATTGTTCGAAACTGTTTTGACATTTCTCAGTCCACACGAACTTAACACCCTTTCTTTGTAATGATGTTATGGGATTTGCTATAGCAGAAAATCTCTCCACAAATCTGCGATAATAGCCTGCAATCCCCATAAATGATCTTACTGCCGAGACATCAGTGGGAACTGGCCATTCTTTAATGGCTTTTATCTTTTCAGGGTCAACTGCCAACCCTTTTTCAGAAATTATATGACCCAGATATTGAATTTTATCTCTATAAAATTCACATTTGCTGAACTTGGCATATAGCTGGTTTTCTTTTAAAGTCTGCAACACTATTCTCAGATGTTCCTTATGTTCATCTTCATTTTTAGAATAGACTAAGATATCATCTATGAACACAAGAACAAATTTGTCCAAATACTTATTCAACACACTGTTCATCAGACACATAAATGTGGCAGGGGCATTCGTCAAGCCAAAAGGTAGAAGTACAAATTCGTAATGCCCATACCTGGTTCGAAATGTTGTTTTGCTGATGTCTTCTTCTTTAATTCTGAGCTGGTGATAACCAGTCCTTAGGTCTATCTTGGAAAATACTGAAGCTCCTCTCACTTGATCGAAAAGATCATCAATTCTAGGAAGTGGATATCTATTCTTAATGGTCAACTTATTCAATTGACGATAGTCAATGTACATCCTAAAAGTCCCATCTTTCTTTTTCACAAATAAAACCGGGGCTCCCCAAGGAGACACACTTGGTCTAATATACCCTTTATCTAACAGTTCCTGTAATTGCATTTTCAGTTCCATTAGTTCAGGAGGGCTCATTCGATAAGGTGCTCGGGAAACAGGTGTTGCTCCTGGTACCAAATCGATTGAAAAATCAATCTCTCTTTTGGGGGGAAGATGAGGGATTTCCTTGGGAAAAACTTCCTTAAATTCTCTAATGACTGGTATAGCATCCAATAACTCTTCCTCAGTTTGTTGTTCTATTTCTTCTACATGCACTGCATAGACTTGGTATCCTTTTCTAGCTGTTCTTTTCAATTGTAAGGCTGATATTTGTCTGACTGAAATGGGTTTTTGTTTCCCTCTTAGTGTAAAAGGTTTCCCTTTCTCATCCACACAATGCAGAGTTTTATCCCAGCAGTTCATCAGGGATTTCTTCTTCTCTAGCCAATCCATTCCTATCAGTAAATCATAGGATCCTAATGGAAATATGTTCAAGTTTACTTCTGTTGAAAAACCATTTAATTGTATTTCTGTTTTAGGCAACTTATGAGTGACTTTTCTCTTAGTTCCAGTGGCCAGCTGTACCAACCATGACTGCTGAAATTTTTCATGTTTAATTTTACATTTTTCTACAATTCCAGGACTAATGTAACTCAAAGAAGCACCTGGATCAATCAAAACGGTAATAGGTAGTTCAGAAATCTTACCCTCCATTTCCACCATGGTTGCTTGATGTTCTGCTTGTCGATTCTCCAAGGCTGCACTGATAGTCGGTATATTTCTGGCTATGTCATTTACAGTTGTTGCCTCTCGCTCTCTGCTGATCATGTGCATAGTTCGATGGGGGCAGTCCCTCATCATATGGGGTTCTCCACAGCCCCAACATTTCAGAGGTTCCTTCATTCTGACTGTCCCTTCCTTTTTATTGTTCCCTTCTACATGTTTTGAAGCCACTTGGGACTGAGAAGTTTGACTTTCTCTTGGTTTATTGAATTTTTTCCGCTGATGATCTCTACCAAAATTTCTTAAATATGCTGGTTTTGGTCTTTTACCTTTGAACTCACCCTTGTTCAGCCAGCTCTTCCCTCGTTCAGCTTTACCCTTAAACTGCTGATAGCATATTCTTGCTTTTCTAACAGCTTCATCCATTGTCTTCGGGTTGTCAAACTCAATTTTATCTTTGTAGACAGTAGGCAAACAATTTAAAAACCTTTGCACCTTTGCTTTTTCTTCCCTAATGTAAGGAACATACCTCAGTAAATTAGTAAACTTAGTGACAAACTCATCAATAGTGAGCTGTCCTAGTCTAAGTTCATGGAATTCTTTTGCTTTATCATCATAATAACGTTCATTCAAATAACGATTTTTTAACTTCGTCTGCAAATCTTCCCAAGTAACTATTTTTTCATCAATGGCATGCACCATTTTCGTCTCTTCCCACCACAGTGTGGCTTTTCCTTGCAGCTGATACACAGCTAATCTGGCCTTCAGATTTCTCTCATATTCATATACTTGTAAATACTTGATCATGTTCAGCAACCAAGCTTCAGCATCCTCCTCCTTCTCCCCATCATAGGAAGGAGGTTTGATCTTTCTAAATTCTCCCTGCAATTCTCTTTTCTGTTTATGTTGTTGTCTAGCAGCATCATCATCATCAGACTCATCCATCTTTCTCTTTCCAGAACCTTCTCCTTCCTGGCTGTTCCGGGAAGTTAGCTCTCTGATGAGCTTTTCCTTCTCCTTACTAGCTCATGACAACAGGTCATTTTGGCTTCTTAATTCAGCCAACTCTCGTTGCATCCGGTGCAACATAGCCAGTACCGGGGCATTGGGATCTGGAGTAGCAAACTCATCACGCAGATCCACATAAATCCCTTCACCTTCAGCCATTTCAACTGTACACACTCACAATACAAGTTAGCAAGATTTTAAAATAAAATTTTCAACAAAACAACCACATATGTTATAACAGTGAGCACAAAATGACAGCCCAATTTCTTGTAACTGATGCATCAATACCATTTGTCACACCTCCAAAAAAATTTTTTTTTTTCCTGTAACACTTCTAAGTGTTTCGTATTGTCCATCCAATAGTTTAAATATTCATTTAAGTCAGGCAATAATAGCCATCCTTCTTACATTTATGCAAGCTAGATTAAAGTTGTAGTTTAAATTTTAAGTCTTAAGTACTCCATTGAGAATGCTATACCTTTATAGTCATCAACACCAAATATGCCCTGGTTGTAACCTATGGGTTATGGAATTTCAAAACCATATATATATGTATCACATTATTTAGCATCCTAATGTACATATATATTTAACAATATATACATCTATATATATATCCGCACCTTATGTATATAAAATCATCACATACATATTTAACAATATATACATATATATATTCGCACCTTAGGTATATATAATCATCATATACCTATTGTTACCCATTTATTTTATTATCCTAACATTTTATTTATTTACCACCTCGAGACCTATATACATATGTAACGAATTTACAATTGAACTATTCCCGTCTCAACTTATGAGCTCTTCGGCGTATCACAGGTATCAATTATGCATATATCTGCCCTTAAAGAAAATTGATCGAACGTATAACCCATCATCGTTTGACAACTCAGTTAGTCAAAATCTGAAGCCAAACCCCGAGTGCTGTTCCCGTGATAATTTGGTGTGCCGCGTAGTTGTTTCATGTGACGGTCTACATGTATGTTGGCGTTGTGTAATTATGCGCGCCGGCATTTTCTCGCACTTGGAACCCTACAAGCTTCTTCCTTGTTGTCACTCCGAATTGTTTTGCATTATTATGTGTGATTTAGAATTCGGTTTATTAACAGTGAGATAGATAGGTATTAATTCTGGGCACGGCGTACCTGTAACCGTAGTTGTTTGTCACCCCCTTACAGGTACTTACCTACGTTGAAGATTTCCAGTTGCAGGCCTATATATCCGATAGCGGGTTTGCTTGTGGTGCTCATAGCTACGTGTCGGAGTATGATAGGTTTGTACCATTTGGAAGAAACCGTCGTTTAACTGAGAGAGATGCACGCGTCCCTTCTTTCTGTCGCCACACTGTTCCATACAGCTCGTTAACGTGCCTCCTGTTCGAGACTGAAACCCTTTGATCCAGCATTCATACCTCATCTCTGGACGGAGAACGCCTTTCATCAACAGCTGGATGTATTTGCTGTCGATCGGTTTTCCAAATAACCTTAAATAAGGTTTACCTTATCGACTTGTGCAGAAGTTGTTCTGCCACGGAATTTGTGAAAATCTCCTTCGGGATTTTGTCAAGATTCGAGGTCACTACGGCCATCCTTGCACCAGCGTTCCCATGTACTTTGGTGGATTTCACCCTAGGTTTTCTGATCCTGGTTATAATCCCTTCCCTGCCCCAGACTCCTTACGATGCTTATAGCGATTTTATTCCTTGTCTTATTTCTTCCAAGCCCTCCGGTGCAGAGTGGCTGTGCGACTTCATAGCAGGGTTCAGGGTTCAGGTTGCTGGTTTCCCATTTTATTTATTCTTCTCTTGTTTGTTTCATAACACAGCTGGGTTAGTTTTCTTTTCAGGGTTCGTTTAAATATTTGTGGCGTTTACCTATTTATGTGGTCCTCCCGATGTACAGGTTTCCCAGACACCGATTCTTTGAGGAACGATTTGGGCGCAGTTCCTGTGCGCTGAGGGTTCGGCCTCCGTAAGGGTCAAGGGAGTTAGTCTATCTATTTTATTTCTGCGATTTATGTTTATAAAATGAAATAGGCGTTTATTTCTCCCACATGGAACCGCTAGAGATTTCTTTAAAACGATTATTCAACACTAAATGCTCGGTTTTAATAGAAATGGTAATCACTCAGTATTTAAATTTCAGAACTATAGGTGCATTAACGTAGACAGGAATTTTTTTTCAACTTACAGGTTAGAGTTAATTCCATGCCTCGATGTAACTATTGCTTCCTCTAATTTCTGACCCTAACTGATACGGCTATCCCTATCATTCTAGGGTTATTTCCGCCTTTAACTAGTATCGTTGATAGCTCTGTTTATACAGATAGCCGGTCTGCATTTCTTGAACGAGTTTATTTATCCGTTTTTCTAACTATCCATTTGGTCATTTCCGAAATGAAATCTAACCTCTGTTGCGTATATAATTTACAAATGGTTGACTCAGCGCTACTATTTTTTTTTCTGCTTTGATATATATGACATGGGAAGGTCGAAGTAAAATAATCGTAGCTCCTGGTCAATTGCATGGTTAATACCCCAGTTTGCGAATATATGTTCTTCCTCGTTTTATTAAGCATTTGTTTCTTTCATGATGTCTAAACGCAGTGAATCGCCTCCTTTTTACAGTTCGGTCGAAATGATTGTAATATTCACTCGGCCAATCGTATGTTTTCACTACTCATTTATTCGTGTTGTTCTATCGTTCACCTAAGCGTTATTCCCACACTTCACGTAATTATAATTGTTGTTGATCATGCACTGTTACCTTACGCACAGCGCATAGCTTTATGGTTACATTGATTTTTTTCTGACCGATATGTTCATATATATATATATTCCTATATTCCATACTTATGTTGCTTTCTTAACATACATGGTTTAAGAATAAAATTTGCGTTTATACCGCCTTGTGACATATAATATTCATGTGTACATACGACTCATTTGTAGCCGATGCTAACAAGAATCAAATATGTATAATGCTCGATGTTGGTTAACATATATATACTTTTGGTTTTTAAATGTGTAGGTATAGCTGTTCGATAGTTTACTTTAAGGGTATACATCGAGTATAGTTTAACTCTATTACTCTAATGCGTATTTCAAGGGTTAACAATGAAATTAAAATACAATTTATTCTATAATTGCTATGAATGCTATACCCCTCCTATAGTGTAGATTTGCTTTGGGGTTTAACAAGAGTTCCATCTATATATTCCAGAATCATTGCTTGTAAATTTTTATTTTATAGGTATTCAAAGGTGTCGAACTAGAGGACCTAAGTTATAAGTCAAGTATTTTGTTATGCTACTGGTTTTCCAGGAATTAAAATAGATTTAGAGATGAAATCTATACCCTTATAATTGTTATAATACTCATATAGATTAGAATGACTCTTTTTCTAGCACAATATTTTGTCACATTCTAATATCTTGCTTTCTTTCGTTCTGCTATATACTATGCATACTTCAATGCTGTTACACTATTTTTTTATTTTTTTTTTGCATACCTAAGAGCACAAAATATCCTAGTTGTGTATACAGGAACAAAATAATATTTAATGATCCATGGGGACTAAGTAACTTCAGATTTAAACCAACCTTGGTTTAGAGATTCTGGAGTTTCTACCCTATGAACTTTCTGGTCTACAACTAAACAAAATCTGGAAGGTGAATGCCTAAGGATAGATTCTGTTAAATGTAGTATCAAAATTTCTCATTGTCATAAAATTCAATTTTATATGTAGCCAATTCATACTGTAATAAGACATAGTAACAAGAAATTCAGAACATACCACAAAATCTGCAAAATGACCAACCTCCCAACCTTAGAGTCCTCTTTGTCTCCCAGGACTCACCCCCGAGCAGAGATCACCTCCTAGAACAGATCAACCCCTGATCTTCCTAGGAGCAGCTTATTTAAGCTCATATTTCCCCAAAGCATGTTTCTAATTCTGCGTCCAGAATAGCAGGATGCTTTCTTTCCTGTTTAGCCTAGGCTTCCCATTTTGGGACTCTTTAAAGCTGTTTTAAGCTTTTCCTCAGCTTTTCCAGCTTTTCTCACCTCTTCCCAACTACTTTCCTCTTCATTGGGGAAACTTAGATTCCTCCTCAAATCTAAGTTAATTTCTTTCAAGGATTTTTGAAAGATTTTTGGGGATTTGTTGCCTTATCCATCCTCATGGATTTGGCAAGTGATCTCTAATTCTCTTTTTGGTCAAAATGCACAATCATTTTATTTATTTCCTCAAATAAAATATGCAAATACATTCACACCATACTCATACCTTGGGGTCCACCCCCTTAGGATTAAATTTCAAATGTCTAACTTTAAAAATTCAACACACAAATTGGGGGTGTTACATTTTAACTCGAATTCATCCACATGAGCCCGAGACTCACAAATTCACCTCTGCACTCTCTTACGTAGGTTAGTATTGTCGATTTGGAAGGCCTCTATTCTACCGGCATACTTTCCAGATTTCCAATCATGTATTACTTGTTAAATACTTAGTTATAAATTTTTTTCTTCACAATGTACTTTCCATTTTCCGTTGGCGGAATTTTATATTGCACATTTGATACTACTACCCTGGTTGAGAAATGAACTTTATGATTGTATAATTTTTATTGTACTACTTTTTCCAGTTGGATCTTAAGTTATAAGGACTGTTATGGGAATGATGAAACACATGTATTCCATAATTTCAAATTCATCGTGAACTTTGTTTCTTGGAACTTTGATAGTTTCATGCATAGCCATATTTATAAATTTAATAGAGGAATATACTTCAGTCTATTTTTATTAGAATTTCTTGCTTCCTTTCATTCTGCATAATACTTTGGATACTAAAATTAGAAGTTTAGCTTTGTTGTATCCACAACACTGTATGTTTCATTTATTATATATGGATTTTCTTGATTTCTTTTATAATAGCACATACATAGCTTTAGGGTTCACGATGGTAACATAATATCCATTTATTAAACTTATTCTTGCTTTCCTATAACATACATAGGTATTTAACACCTATAGATCTACTTTTCAGTCGAAAATATTGTTCAAATATTATTACAGGTTTGACTTATGAATTTCTCTGAAGTTTTCCAGTTTTATATTCTGTTCATAATTATTTCATGAATGAAGTTTCTATTTTATATCTACATTTGTTACTAGTACAAACAAATATAATAATAACACTTTTCCAATGTTAATTTCTCATATATATAACCTTTGTACTTTATTAGTCAAAATTGTACCAGAATTTGATGTTGTGTTTTAGTATACAATAGTTTCATTCATATGTTTACACAGTCATGTAAAAGTCTCTTTAGAGTTATTTTTTCTATCTAAATAAAATATAAAAGTTTACAGTTAGAATTCCTAACCCAGATCTAAATTGATAATCAGATTTAGAGTTTCTGGGAGTTGGAACTAACTGGTTTTCATCCATACAACTATCCAGTTTTCAGTGCACTCATTGAATGCAATATCTCCTAAATGTATGGACCTATACATATGTTCTATCACTAGAGACATGAAACTTTGACAATAATAGTTCCATAAATTGTATCTAATTTATCCCCTCTAATTCAAAAACTATAAGCAGAAAAGTATAAATTCATATTGATCCATAACATTTTTAAATAAATGTGCATACCAAGTTGTATGACTAGTTCCACCCAACCTTAGAGTTTTATCTCCTTAACTCATCCCTGAGCTAAGAACTTTGCTTCCAGTGACAGAAAACCCCTTGTCCTTCCTGAAGTAGCTTATTTAAGCTATGCTTTCCCAAGCCTGTTTCCAATTTCTGCGTCCAGAAATTTCAGAATTATTTCTTCCTGTTTTGCCTAGGCTTTCCCTTATTGAGGTACTTTAAAGCTATCTTTTATGCTTTTCCAGCTTTTATTCCTCTTCCCAATTACTTTTCTCTTAATTGGGGAAATTAGATGTTTCTCTCCAAATCTAATTTTAGTAATATTCCTTCCAAGGATTTCTGGAAGGTTTGGGAAAGTCTCACCTTTTTCAGATGTAAAACTCAGAATATCCACAGTCATAATTTTTAGTCTACGTTTCGAGTCTAAATCAAGACTCATCATCAAGACAACCTGCTAAGAACAGATAATACTAGGGTTAATAATTAGTGGAGAGAAGGAGAATGAAAGGGCCAACCAGCTCTTAAATATTTATAAATTAATTATTGTTTATTTCATTTTTTAATTTTTATTTATTTCATTTTTAATGTAGTGATTTTTTTTATTATAGTTTATTTAAGTTATTTATATAAAATTAGATTTGTTTGTTAATATTAAATATTTGAGGAAAATTTTTGGTGGTAACGATAATATATATTTTAATGGGTGAATAATAAATTATAATTATTGATTATAAGAGTCTATTTACTATTATTTTATTAAAATAATTATATTAAAATTTTTTGATCTTTATTAATGGTAGAAAAGGGGGGGAGGGGTGTTAAGAATTAAGCTGGTTGTTACCAAAACTAAGGGAAACTAATAGCGTATATTTTAATAAATATATTTAAGAGGGTAAGTAAAGGGCTTCCCCATATTAATGGGCAAATAAAAATTGATCCTAAATATTACGATACCAAAGATTTTAATATTAATAGAATTAGAGGGGCTTATTTATTTAATAGTATTAGAGGGGTTTAATTTTAATAGCATTATAGGGGTTCATATAATATGTAGCGAGGCCTAACTACAAAGTTATATAATAATGGAAGTAAAGAAAAAAGGTGGGGGGGGGGTGGATAAGGCAGGTTAAGGAGAGCTTTAAATATTAAAATAAGATAAGAAAGCCAGTAGGTTAGTGGGGGGAAAGGGTGACATGAGATGATATAGGGGAGAAAGGAAAAAGGTGGATAGAAGGTAGAGGTAAGGTGTGCGGGTCAGAGTTTATGAGATGGATACGACAGGAAAACAAGGAAGGGACAATGACAAGCGGGAAGATGGGTAAGGTGCCGACAAACATCATAGGGGAGGGTAATTTTATTTGTAGGAAAGACTGTGGATCCAATTCCTGCTAATCTGTAAGCCTCTATCTCTATTGAGGTTGTGGGGGTGTTTAATGATTTCAAGGGCTTCACGCACTTTACGCTTAAAATGATGCTTCTCATTGGTAATTACCACCGCATCTTCAAGGCATATGTGGTGACGCGTCTTATTGGAGTGTTCAACCAAATCCAATGTTTTGGTTCTTCCTAATATGATGTCCGCCCCATGTTCTTTAAACCTTATTTTGAAGATCCTGCCTGTTTTCCCAATATGGCAATCTCGGCATGAACAATTAATTTTGTAAACCCATTTTTGCTGGAGGTGGTCGGGGTCATCTTTGACAGATTTCATCCTTTGTCTGATGGTCATTAGAGGTTTGAAGGATGCTCTAATGTTTTTCTTAGCTAGAACTTTGGCCATCTTGTCCATGACCCATTAGATATAGGGGAGGTATGCTTTTTCTGTTGCGGAATAATCAGTTAAAATTTTATTATTTCCAAATCTCGCTCTTTGAATAGCTCTGTTGATGTCTCTATTATTGTATCCCAGGTTCATGAACGATCTTCTTAGATGTTCTATTTCTTCCTCAATATGAGTATCATCTGATATTCTAAAAGCTCTTGTAAAAAGTGTCAACAAAACCCCCATCTCCTGGGCAGGGTGGTGGTGTGAATGAGCATGTAGGTAATCATCTGTGTGAGATTTCTTCCTGAACACTTTGTGTCCAAGGGTTTTGTCTTCATATCCTCATGGATCTAGGTTTCAGATCTCAATTCTCAATCTATTCATTGCACACACACAACTTGTTCCATTTATTTTTATTAACAAATAAAATAAATCCACACATTATTTCTCCATTGGGGTGCACTTCCCCTTTGGACTTATTCAATTTTCAAGTTTAAAAAACATAGCAACTTGGGGTGTTACAATATTAAACATTATTTTTATATTTACTTTTACATGTTTATTGTTAACTGAGATAGGTAATGAATATAATGTACTCAAATATCAACCTAAGTGATCCAAATTTATTAAATTTAATAATACTAATATTATAATATAATGATGTGAATATTAGAATTAATAATAATAATATTGATATTAGGGTTAAAAATAGGATTCACCTAAATAAAAATAGGATTATGGAGTAAATATAAAAAGAAGTTTTATTATTTACCATGCCTCTTTTATAAATATGGTATTTGGCCCACAATATTTAGCCCATGGTATTATTTTTCCCATAGGTTTCTCCTAGATAAAACATTCTTTTTTTAAGATTTTAAATATAAAAGGTTTATGGAGTAAATATAAAAAGAGGTTTTATTTTTTATTTACCATACCCCAGTAAATAAATAAAAATATCCCCTTTTACATTTCAAATGTTTACCTACAGTACATTTATTACCCCCCATGGTATTTCGCCCATGGTATCTAGCCCATGGTATTAAAATAGTATTTTCCCCATATGCTTCACATCAATAAAATATTTCTTTTAAGTTTTCTTTAAATATAAATAGTTTTATGAACTAAATAAATACCCCCAGTAAATAAATAAAATTATACCCATGTGCTTACCATACCCTGTAAATAAATTAAAATATATTTCATTATGCCCCTTAAATAAATAAAAACATATTTCATTATCCCCCAAAACATTACATCACACATCTCTATAAACTCCAACATATCAAAAGTTTACATTACATTTCTCACATTACATCTACACAACTCTATATATTCCGACATATCAAAAGTTTACATTACTCACATGACATCTACACATCTCTATATACTGGGCTGTAGAGCACCTCTCGACTCAATTACATTTCTCACATTACATCTACACATCTCTATATATTCTGACATATCAAAATTTTACATTACTCACATGACATCTACACATCTCTATATAATGGGCTGTAGAGCGCCTCTCAGCACAATATCCCACTTCTGAAGCATCATCTAGGCTTACAAAATGTGACAAGAGTAAATCCATTTTAACTTTGGATCCACCAAGCTTTAAAAGTGTTCAAATTTGTTTTCACTGAGTGAAAAGAGGTTTTCCTCACAAGATGTTTGATATCTCTCTAGCCCTTTTTAGATCTTCAGTTAAGATGGATCTATTTTGGTTTAATTTTACCCTTTAAATATGTTATGTTCCACATGAATACATGGGTAAATACCATGGGTTGTCATACCATGTTTCAATACCATGAAATTATTTTTATTTTAATGTTATTTTTTTATTATTTTTATTTTATTTTGATCAAGTAAAGTCTTTTTCCATAGTGTGCTTTTTACTTTTAGGAATAAATAATACATTACATTACAACCAACCTAGATCCATCTTAAATCGGGAGCTATCAAGGGCCCATAGGGACCAAATCTCTTGAGATGCAAACCCCTTTTGAGTGAAAGGAGATTTGATCCATTCGATTTGGAGTTAAGATGGATATAATTAAAATATTTTATATTCCATATGATTACCATGGGTCAATACCATGAAATTATTTTTATTTTAACGTTATTTTTTTATTAATTTAATTCTACATTGACCAAATATAAATGTTTTCACATAGAGCTATTTTTAATTTCATTTTCAAAAATAAATAGTTTTATTAAAAAATAAAAATTATTATATTAAATAATATTGTATTATTTTTTTAAATACAAATATTACATTTTAAAATATTATATTCAAAATGTAGAGTACAAAAACTATCTATGGTAAATTGACTATTTTACTTTACTCTTATTTTAGTTTATAATTTTATTTTATTTAGTTTTAATCTTAATTTTAATTTTATTTTCATATAATTTGACTACCAAAATACACCTCATTGGGCGTTGTTGACAGTAAGAACTTCCCACACAAAAAATAAGGTACGGTGAAGTAGGGGTTGCCCATCAAACTGACGTTACGGTGAAGAAGACCACATATAAAAATAATGAGTTAGGCGATATATATATATATATATATATATATATATATATATATATATATATATATTTGCAAGTTAACCTTCACTTATTTTATTTTACTGGTAACAGGTGGAAAAATGAGTAAATGGGCATCAAATTTAAACCCTAATGATGGTTATTCCTAAACAAAAAAATACTCAGTAATGTCTCAGGTTGAACACCATTTAAGGTGATACTTTATCGCAATTAATTAGAGAAATTTTGTGTGGGAGTTATCCTACGAATCCCCAAAGCCATTATTTCTATAAGAACTTGACCAACTTTATCATAATTAATTAAAGAAATTTTGAGTGGGAGTTATCTTAAGAGTCCCCAAAGCCATAATTTCTATATGAACCAAAAATTTAGATATTTTATGTTATATAAAAAAATTGGCTATGTTATGATCTAGCTTTAAATTGGTTGAAAGAAAAATTGAATTAGTTTAATTTTTCAATTAAACAAATCTTTAAAAATACATAATTTAATGTAAATCTCATCATATTTTTAAAAACACACCGTGCATAGAATGAATTGTTTAAATCAAATTTAATTTAAGGTGTTCGTTCCCCACTACATCATAGTTATGATGGATTTTTAACATGATGCTCCATAACCACATCCTAAAAATGAATATATTTAGTTTTTATTTATGATAAAATATTATTAAATCATTGCCACTGTGAGAACATGGGTGCCTTGATCTTAGTCAGCGCAATATTAAAAACCAAGAAATATCTAACTATTGCATTTATGAATTTGGGGTTTTTTTTTTTCATTTTTTTTTTTTTTTTTTTGTATATGTTTCTTATATAAAATTTGGGCACGTGTATCTTTTTTTTTTGGTGATTGTTGTTCAATTTTATCATTAGACAAATAACACAGACATATCTCTATATATATATATATATATATATATATATATATATATATATATATATATATATATATATATATATACATATATATATATATTTCAGATTTTGTTAGGTTGCATTGACTTTTAATAAATTTAAATATTATATTCATACCATGTCGCTCCCTACCCACCAATTCTAATAAGTTCCTTCATTACAAGTTTCTCATGATTATTTATAACATTAGTTTATATATAAGAAAATTTTAAAAAATGGTCCACTACTTTTAATAAATTTAAGAAATTATATTAGTGACACGATGCTCCACCCATGAATTTCCTAGGTATTTGAGATCATTCTAATAAATGTTGTTTGTTTACCCTATTGACATTATTTTCAAAAAGTTGAAAAATGAAAACCATCAACTACATTTTCAAAAAGCTGAAAAATGAAAACCACCAACTACATTTTCAAAAAGTTGAAAAATGAAACCCACCAACTACATTTTCAAAAAGTTGAAAAATGAAACCCACCAACCACATTAAATAAATATGGTTGGTGATACTTAATATCTACTCTCATAATCTTATATGACAGATGTTGCTCAACTGGATAAATCATTTTTTTCCAATAAACCCACCAACCACATGAAATAAATATGGTTGGGGATACTTAATATTTACTCTCATAATATTGTATGAGAGATGTTGCTCACCTGGCTAAATCATTTTTTTCCAATCATACCACTGTGTCAAAATCCTATCTACATATTATATCCAAGCTATAACATTCAAGGTAATGAGGAGAAACATTACCATAAGTGTTTCTCACCTGGCTAAATCATTTTTTTTCCAATCATACCACTATGTCAAAATCTTATCTACATATTATATTCCAAGATATAATATGTCCTCCCGGGCACTAGTGCACAAAAAATGTAATTGCATGAAATAAATGATTAAAATGGGTTTGTTGATAATGAAATTAAATAAATATCATGTTTCCTTGGAGTGACCTTTTGATTCCAGTATATCATACAATCAACATAAAGAAGGGGGTTTGTTTTAGAATTTTAGCTATCTCCTTTTAAAAAATCTAAATTAACTTGGAGCCATTAATTCCAGTTTTAAATTTAAATTTAAATTTTTTCTAGCAAAGATTTATTGGAATTGAAAATTTATCTGTTGTAGTTTACACAATCCAACTTTCCAAGTAAACTTTCAAGGAATTTTATCCATTTATGAAATAAAAAATACAATTTTAAAAGTGAAAAGTTGCACATGCTTTATGCATATATAGAACCCATATAGATCAATTTTGAAGATGATTAAATATGTTGAGGTGTATATATTTTTTCAAGTTTTTCACTTTAAAATAGGTCCCATAGGTTATCTTTAGCCTTGTGGACATTAAATTTTTTTTTTCTTTCACATATTTCTAGAAATAATTAGTGTTTCCTTATTTCTTTCTCATATTTCCAGAAGTAATTACGATTTAGGTTTCCTTTGCACAAATCATCTCACAATAACGAGTGACCATGCAAGTTAA
This sequence comes from Pinus albicaulis, assembly GCA_034641835.2. Lineage (NCBI taxonomy): Eukaryota > Viridiplantae > Streptophyta > Pinopsida > Pinales > Pinaceae > Pinus > Pinus albicaulis. Next base: position 156,893,378 of record CM076583.1, on the reverse strand, counting down.
TTGTAGTTAAGAAGTATTTGTGTCAATGATGTCCATTCCTAAAAAAAGAAATTACCCAATAATGTCTCAAGTTGAACACGATTTAAGGTGATACTTTATCTTAATTAATTAAAGCAAGTTTGTGTGGGAGTTATCTTAAGAATCCCAAAGCCATAATTTCTATCTGAACTTGACCATCTTTATCATAATTAATTAAAGAAATTTTGTGTGGGAGTTATCTTAAGAATCCTCAAAGCCATAATTTCTATATAAACCAAAAATTTAGATATTTTCTATTATATGAAAAAACTGGTTAGGCTATAATCTAACTTTAAATTGGTTCAAAAAAAAAAAATTGGGGCAATTTATTTTTTCAATTAAAAAAATATTTAAAAATACATAATTTAATGTAAATATTACCATATTTATTAAAAGAATCCATGCACAAAATGACTTTTTTAAATCAAATTTAATTGAAGGTGTTCCTTCCCCACTACATCATAGGTATGATGGATTTTGAACATGAAGCTCCATGACCACATCCTGAAAATGAATATATTTAGTTTTTATTTATGATATATAAATAAATATTACTAAATCATTACCATCCCCATAATAATTATTGATAAGAATTCATAACTAGTTAATGTCGATGTCCAAGAAACCCACTGTGAGAACATGGATGCTTTGATCTTTGTCAACCCAGTATTAAAACCAAGAAATATCCAACTATTTCATTTATGAATTTGGGTTTTTTTGGTATTTTTTTTTTGTTTTGTTTATGCTACACTTTTAGCTACGCATGTGTATCTTTTTGTGGTGATATATATAAGAATGCATACACATGCACTTATTTATGTCTGTAAACTTATGTTTTCATGGTGAAATGTTTATTAACAATTGTAGTGCATTATAGAGTTTGTTAGGTTGGATTGACTTTTAATAAATTTAAAAATTATATTTGTACCATGTGGTTGGATTTGAGACTATTTCAATTCTAATAAGTTTCTCCATGATAAGTTTCTCATTATTATTTATAACATTAATTTATATCCAAGAAACTTTTATTTAGAAAAATGATCCATTACTTTTAATAAACTTAAAAATTTATATTAGTGACCAGTTGCTCCCACCCACCAATTTCCTAGGGATTTGAGATTATTCTAATTCTAATAAGTTCTTCATTATTATTTATAACATTCATTTATATATAAGCAAATTTTGTTTACAAAATGGTCAATTTTACAATAATATGTGTACTTTTTTTTCTTAAGTTAAACTTGACCTATGTGAAAACAACAAATATTAATATTATATTCATTTTATTAATATAACATATTTATTACATTATAAAATTTTTCATGTTTATTTGAAAACAACTCCCCTAGCTGCCACTGTGTCTATGTTTGAACCATTGGATCAAATGTTAGATGATACGACTGAAATGTTTTAGGCCAGTAGCTCCACAAGTAAATAGTTTTATGTATATATTTTTTATAATGTTAGTTTTTTTTTTTAATAAATTAGATTGAATTTAGGTTTTGGTGAATTTTAAGTTAAAATGTTGTTATTAAAAATTTGTTAGATTCTAACATCAATTTTTTTAATTAAATTTAAATTAATAACTTAATAAAACTATATTTTACATAAATTAGTTTAATGAATAAAAAAAATTGTAAAATACATAAACATTGAATTTTTGGGTACATAAGCATTAAAGTTTTATTTTTAATAAAATTTATATCATAAAATTAAACTCGACACAAACCAATTAATATATATTATATGAATAAAAAAACAATATTAAAAAAAATAACTATTCATATATTTAAATATTACATTTTTGTGTTACTATGCTCTCCAACAAAGTATGATAGAAATGTTGCAATGTCATGTTTAACATTTTGACTATGTCCTAGGTCAAAATACGATAAAAAATAAAAATAATAAAATAATAATAATAATAAAATACAAATACAGCCCATGGTATTGACCCATGCTATTCATGTGGAATATATTTTTTTAAAGGGGAGAATTAAGATGGGCCTAAATCAATCTTAACTCTGGATGTACCAAGAGCCAAAAGGGATCAAATGTCTTCATATCCAAACCACTTTTAAAGTGAAAAGAGAATTTATCTCTCTAATAAATAATAATGATCTAAACTAATTATTTAATAAAACGATTTTTAAATGTTTATAACCATTATTCTCTTAAAATTTTACTTCATAAAATGTATTTAGATTTACATACATCCAAATATACATAGTTTTTCTTGTTCTATATTATTTTTGTTACAATTATTTTATTATTCCAAAAATACATGGAATTTTTGTTATCATTTCCATGTACATCGACATCTATTTCAAGCATTAAGGGATCCATTGTCAATAATTATTATGCTTGTTGATGAAAAGAAACACATGAAACAAAACCCATCAGATATGGAAGAGGTGTGGGGGAAACATACAATTGAACATGAAAATTATATTTTTTCTAGTCAACATGACATAAATTGGGGAAAAATTATTAATTGTGCACATTTAAAGGGGCCAGTGACAATTTTTTGTATCAAAGTCAAGGATACATAAGAAAGGATACATGGTGAAGAGAAGCTTCCAACATTACAACGATCCCTAGAAAGGCATAACATTGAATGTATGGAATCGATTTTCCTTGATAGACATGAGAAGTGCAATGAAAAATCATGAAATTTGGAAAATGTCATGAAGCTTATCTCAAGTTCAATTCATTTAGATCTGAAGTATATGGAAGAATAAAAATAGGACAATGGAGACTTATCAAGAATATATGATTATTTAGAAGGAAGTGATGTTGACAAGGCTATGGAGGACCAAATAGCAGAATTAAAAACAGAAGAGGACTCTTCAGAAAATGTGTTAGTGAAGGATTTTGCTATCCATATGAGCTACATTATCTCACTGATTCAAGCAAGCGCTAAAAAAGAGACAAAAAATAGTGATATAGAGAAAATTTATTCAAAAACAAGAGAAAGCTAGAATTATAGCCTGAGATAGAGTTATGGGAAGAAAAACATTCCAATTGTAAGGAGGAGTCAAAGTTACATGAGTAGTATTTCACTCAACATAATTCTCCACTGCTTATTCTATAGAAGTTGGAGTTGAGAAAGTTCCTACTACCTCACCAGTTGAATAAGGCCCACATGTGAAATTATGTAGCGATTCCTCAATGTTATTTTCATTTCACATTCAGTCATTCTTCTCTTTTTTGTCTAGTAGTCTCTTTACCTCTGCCCTTAAATTCAATGACTCATAAAATAATAGACAAAATACACTTACCTATTGCAATCAGTTGAAAAAAAAATGTATCTATAAAGGGTCACTTGGGGAGGAATCTATTATTTAAAAGACCGGGAAAATAATTTCATTTAAAAACCAAAATGTATTGTCACTAGGGAAGGGAGTTATTACATTTAACATTTGTTCCCATTCTTGTCACTACAAAATTTGATTGTTGCTTTTTATTTGATGGGAAAATAAATTATCTTTAAAAGGCACCAAAGTATTCAATTATTATCCTTAAAGAAGTCGCTAGATTCCCTAATTATGAGCTGATTTTTTCTTCTTACTTTTGGGTCTTTATGATGTTTAATATTCTAAGTGAGGTGAAAAGTTCCAAAGAAATGAAATATTGGTTGTTCATAGAGGAATTATGGAAATACGATTGTAGATAATTTATTAATATAAATTATCTGAACTGAGATTAATTAATCATCACCAAGGGTTAAAAAATGCCCAAATGTCTCTTATCCATAAAATTGACGATTAAGATAACTCTATGCTCTATTTTCAAATGACAGGTGAAGGTGGATTTACCATACATAAGCTTCTTAGTAGTCTCTTATGAAGTACAACATGTCACAGTGATCAGTTTTTATTCCATTAAATAATTCTAGCTGTAGAGCAGAGTCAGAGTTCTAGGAGTAGTATGAGAGGAATTCAACATTGTGAATGTGATAGAAGCAAATAATTTCGTGGAAGGGTGGAGTGTGCCCAACCTGGTCATGTATATTTCGTCATATAGAGGTCTTGAGTACTTCAGCCAAAATGTCTCATCCATTATGAAAAAACACATAATACATGCAATTAATAACAAAGAAGTTGTTCCACATCAATTACTCAATATGGATACTTTGATTTGAGGTCCAGTAAACATAATTCTTCACCCCTTAGACAAGAGAAAGTTCCTACTACCTCTCTTTTCTATATATTATTCTTTCATATACTACAACCTTACGGAGTTTCCTTGGCAACATGTGGTGCAATTGCTAGTAATATGAATAAATGTTGTTTGTTTACTCTATTGACATTATTTTCAAAAAGTTGAAAAATGAAAACCATCAACTACATTTTCAAATGTTGAAAAATCAAAACCACCAAATACATTTTCAAAAACTTGAAAAATGAAACCCACGAAGCCTATCTGACAGATGTTGATCACTTGGCTAAATAATTTTTTTCCAATCATACCACTATGTCAAAATATTATTTACATATTATATCCAAGCTATAACATGCAAGGTAATGAGTAGAAACATTACCATATGTGTTGCTAACCTCGCTAAATCATTTTTTTCCCAATAATACCACTATGTCAAAATATTATATACATATTATATCCAAGCTATAAAATGCAAGGTAATGAGGGGAAACATTACCATATGTCCTCGTGGGCACTAACGCACCAAAAATATAATTGCACAAAATAAATTATTAAAATGCATTTGTTGATAATGAAATTAAATAAAGAGCAACTTTCAATGGAGTGACCTTCTCATTCCAGTATATTGTGAAATCAACATAAATAAGGGAGTTTGTTTTAGAATTTTAGCTATCTCCTTTTAAAACATTAAATTAATTTGGAGACATTAATTCTAGTTTTAAATTTTTTGTAGCAAAGATTTGTTGGAATTGAAAAATTATGTGTTGTAGTTTACACAGTCCAAGTGTCCAAGTAAACTTTCAAGGCATTTTCTCCATTCATGAAATAAAAAATACAATTTTAAAACTGAAAAGTTACACATGTACTTTATGCATATATAGAACCAACAAAGATCCGTTTTGATGATGAAGATCTCTTGAGCTGTATACTTTTTTTCAAATTTTTCACTTTAAATTAGGTCCTATAGGATATCTTTAGCCTTGTGGACATTAACATTTTCTTTCTTTCTTTCTCATCTTTCGAGAAATAATTATTGTTTCCTTCTTTCTTTCTCATCTTTCCAGAAGTAATTAAGGTTTCCTTTGCACAACTCATCCCACAATAATGAGTGACCATGTAAGTTAATTGTAGTTAAGAATTCTTTATGTCAATGATGGCGATTCCTAAACAAAAAAATACCCAATAATGTCTCAGGTTGAACACAATTTAAGGTGATACTTTATCGTAATTAATTAAAACAATTTTGTGTGGGAGTTATATTAAGAATCCCCAAAGACATAATTTCTATAGGAACCAAAAAATTAGATATTTTATGTTATATAAAAAAAATTGGCTAGGTTATGATCTAGCTTTAAATTGGTCGAAAAAAAAATGTTGAGCCAATTCATTTTTTCAATTAAAAAAATATTTAAAAATACATAATTCAATGTAAATTTTATCATCTTTATTAAAACACACCATGCAAAAATGAATTTTTAAATCAAATTTAATTTAAGGTGTTCGTTCCCCACTACATCATAGGTATGATGGATTTTGAACATGAAGCTCCATAACCACATCCTAAAAATGAATATATTTAGTTTTTATTTATGATATCTAGATAAATTTTATTAAATCGTTACCATCCACCTACTAATTATTGATATGAATTTATAACCGGTTAATGTGAACCTCCAAGTGACACAGTGTGAGAACAACGGTGCCTTGATCATCGTCGATGCACTATTAAGACCAAGAAATATCCCACTATTGCATTTATGAATTTGGGGTTTTCTTTTTTTATGGGTTTTTTTATTTATGTTTCACTTCAAATAGATATCCAGCTGTTGCATTTATGAATTTCAGTTTTATTTTTTTGATGTTTTTTTTATCTTTCACTTTTAGTTGGGTGTGTGTATATTTTTGTGGTCATTGGTGTTCAAATTTTATGTGTTATTTAGGTCATATATGCATTTATTTATGTATCCAAACTTATGCCTTCATGGTGAAATGTTTATCAAAAATTTGAGTGTAGTACAAAGTTTGTTAGGTTGCATTGACTTTTAATAAATTTAAAAATTATATTTGTACCATGTCACTCCCCACCCACCAATTTCCTAGGGATTTGAGACTATTTCAATTCTAATAAGTTCCTCCATGATAAGTTTCTCATTATTATTTATAAAATTAATTTAGATATAAGAAAATTTTAGTTAGAAAAATAGTTCATTACTTTTAATATTTACAAATTTATATTAGTGACATGTTGCTCCCACCCACCAATCTCCTAGGGATTTGAGACTATTCCAATTCTAATAAGTTATTAATTATTATTTATCACATTCATTTATATATAACCAAATTTTCCTTAGAAAATGGTCCATTTTACAATAATATGTGTAATTTGTTTCTTAAGTTAAAGTTTACTTATGTGTCAAAACAACCAATATTAATATTATATTCATTTTATTAATATAGCCTATTCAATATATTATATATTTTTAATAATAATATTCATAAATGTTGTTTGTTTACCCTATTGACATTATTTTCAAAAAGTTGAAAAATGAAAACCATCAACTACATTTTGAAAAAGCTGAAAAATGAAAACCAACAACATTTTTGAAAAGTTGAAAAATGAAACCCACCAACCACATTAAATAAATATGGTTGGTGATACTAAGGCTGTCTGATAGATGTTGCTCACGTGGCTAAATCAATTTTTCCCAATCATACCACTATGTCAAAATCTTATCTACATACTATATCCAATCTATAACATGCAAGGTAATGAGGAGAAACATTACCATAGGTGTCGCTCACATGGCTAAATCCTTTTTTTTCAAATAATAACAGTATGTAAAAATCTTATACACATATTATATCCAAGCTATAACATGCAAGGTAATGGGGAGAAACATTACCACATGTCCTCGTGGGTATTAGGGCACAAAAAAATGTAATTGCACAAAAATAAATGATTAAAGTGTGTGTGTTGATAATGAAATTAAATAAAGAGCATATTTCACTGGAGTGACCTTCTAATTCCAGTATATTTTGCAATCAACATAAAGAAGGGTTTTTTTTTAGAGTTTTAGCTATCTCCTTTTCAAAAATTTAAATTAATTTGGAGCCATTAATTCCAGTTTTAAATTTAAATTTAAATTTTGTCTAGCAAATATTTTTTGGAATTTCAAATTTATGTGTTGTAGTTTACACAATCCAAGTGTCCAAGTAAACTTTCAAGGCATTTTATCTATTTATGAAATCAAAAATACAATTCTAAAAATGAAAAGTTACACATGCTTTATGCATATATAGAACCAATATAGATCCATTTTGAAGAGGAATAAATCTCTTGAGGTGACAGTGACCATGTAAGTTAATTGTAATTAAGATTTCTTTATGTCAATGATGGTCATTCCTAAACAAAAAAATACACTAAGCCTCTTCTAACCCTGATTCAAGAATACACTAAAAAAAAAATATTAAGAAAGTGGCAAAGAAAATGTACTAAAAAAATCTAAGATCGTAAACCTTTTATATCTATATATATATATATATATATATATATCATTGAGAACACACAAATTTATGTCGATAAAAAAACAACATTAACATGAAAGACAAAATAAAAACCAAGATAGAATTTTTGTTATAGCTATTAAAATAAATAGAAAACTTAAAATATAAAATAAATAAAGTAAAGAAAAACATCTAATTAAAATAATTAGAAGCCCTTGTTCAAGAATAAACTAAAAAAATAAAATAGCATCGTAAATGCACCCATGTCTAAATGTTTAGGAGTATTTGAATTAACTAAATAACATACTCTTTAAGTATTACTTATCATAAGTGATAACACAAAATTCCTATTAGATAAAAGCTTAGTAGATAGAGAAAAAAAAAATATATATATATATATAATTACACACACACACACATATATATATATATTCAAGATGCATGGAAATGTTTTTGTGACTAAAATTAAATCTATGATTGGAATATCTTTCTTTCAACTAGAATCATCTATTTGTCATGTTTTGGTTCAGAGCTATAATTTATGCACTCTTTCTTACATTTATATTGTTGATTGGAGATAATGTAAAACATGGAACATGTTGTTGGATGTTGTGGCATTCAAGCTTCATGTTTGTTCGATGTTGTGGCATTCATGCTTCATGTAGATTGTTGTGTTTGGAAATAAGAAGCACCAATGAGAAGCCAAAATACAAATTATTTAAGTATATAATGATTCCCATTTAGACAAAAGATCTTGATGCACAATTCTTATCATAAGTTTGAATGACTTAAGGTGTAACTTACATAAATAGTTGCAAGGCTTCATTGGCCTTGGAATTTATTTTGGGTAGGGCTAACTAAGGGAGTTTTGGTGTGTCATGTGAAATCTAGGCTTCTAATGAAGTTTTCTCTTTTTTCTTATGATTTCTAGAGGATATTTTTGTTATAAATTATCACTAGGATTGTACAATGCTAAAATGTCATTCAATGAGACAATATTTCATATTCTCGTATAGAAGGTTGTTGGAGAAAGATATTTATTAGAGCTAATGGGGCTTTTATAGACTGAAGGTGATATTTCTAAAACCATAAGAGAATTCAAAGATGAATTCCTTGATATATCCAAACATTTTATGGATTTTGTTCTCTGTTACATTTTCTCTTCATATGTGAAGGAATTATTGTAGAGGCAACACCAAATCCTTTGGATTCTTACCTTTAGAAAAACATTGAACTAGTGGTCATGATCATATGATTGTTTCAAAGGATGCATGAAGTTACAAATGGGGCGAAAGAAGATTTCTTTTACTTCTTGATAGAAAATTAAAAATTGTCATGTTGTTATATTTATAATGCAATATAAGAGATTGGGGGTGCGGGTATATATTATTCAAGATATAAATAATAATTTTGTATAATAAATCCCCCACTCACTTTGTAAATTATTGTGCAAATATATTAGACATTTTTTAGGAGCTATTTTATTTGAGCAATATTGCTACAAAGAAAGAATTAAGGCTTTGGTTGAGCTTGATATGGGTTATAATAGGGAGAAAAAAAAATACAGGAAGACTTAAATTTGGGTTTGTATCATTGTGGTTTAATTTGGGCATATGGTAGTGTCACCAGAGCACTTGGTGGACTGAAGGAAAAAAATAATTTTTCAATGGCTCCTTTTCCATGATATGAGTACCAGTTGAAGAAGCATTGTAGAGTGTTGGAGGAGTCCTAATATTAACACTAATCGTGACATGAGGAATAAAATTGATTTGAGTTTTTCCTAAGAGGAGTTTGGCAGGAAAAATTCTTCACCATACTTAGAAGACAAGATCCCCATTATATCAAAGAAACATAAGACCTTGAAGAGGACTTTTCCACTAGACAAGGATGTCAAGGCCTACATTTGGTTCAAACAACAATATCCCTATTCCTTGGCCAAAATTCCTATCATAGTGATTGTGATTCAATTTCATTTTTTGTTAAAGACTATAAAGTGATCTTCTAGTTGGAGGCCTAATGTAATTGGTTCATTACCATATTTGAACCTCCTACCCTGCAATACAGAAGAGCGGTTACTTCTATACTGTTAGACTGTTTTTTGGAAAATGGGCTTTGTAGGTTTTAACCATGAACAGAAATTATCTACACATGAATCTTATAACAGAGAATAAACAATAGCGAGAGCATAAAACATAAAACAGATAAACACAGAGATTTTCCCTTGGATCCCAAATCGGGACGACCAGCTTGATTTTTCATTATATTCCTTTAGTGTTACAACACATATATATACATGCCAAAGCATACATAAACCCCAATCCATTAACCCTCGATTAGAACATAACCGTAGTTCCCTTGACCGGATCTACAAAAAATACTAGGGGCCGAAAACCATCGTACCCCAATACCATGTGCAAAACCATGCACAAAACCATGGACGCAGACTACCCACCGGAAATTAAGGACCAAAAATTTTCGCCGGGCCGCTGCCTCGAACCCCGACAGGGGGGGCTATCACCCCCCCGTGCGTGCTTGGTCGTGGAAAGAATATAACACATACCCAACAGGCTTTAAGCCTGATTGTTGATGTTACCCATGAGGTTGGCTAGATCTGGTGGCTTCAAGTTATAAAGTAATTTACATCTATATTTTCCTTAATTTCATACAGATTGTTGCTTAAGTATGCAATTTATGAAAATATAACTTTCATCTAATTTTGTATAAAATGTTGTTTTAAAATGGAAAAAAATAAATATTCACAAGGAGCAAGTCATTTTCGTTTGCATTTGAATTTGTTTATTGTTTTTTGAATGTGAAAAGTGTATGATAATTTTTAATGTTCTTATGTGATTCTGATAGGTCAATAAAATGAGTTGCGTTGAGTTGTGATTAGAGCAAATGACATGGTCACACGATTTTATCCACCCTTAAATTTATTTTCATAATGATTGAGGTAGGTTATGGTTTCCTTCGTTTTAACATATATCTAGGTTATTTGAAGTGAAATATTATTTGAATATGCTATTCTATTGTAGAATATATTTTGTTCTTCGTTATGTAGTTTTCCATGGCCAAAAAATGTTTCAGTGTTGTCATGACCTATGTTTTGGATATTGATATTGATATTGGAATCACGTACATACGAAATTATTATTATCCACTGGTAAATTTTTGTTTTATTAACAGTGGATTTAGAATTTTAATAGAATGAGGAAGTTTAGGGCCACATCTATGTAAGTTTGTTATTAACTACACATTTGATCATAGAGACATTGTTCACTTGGAGATAAATCTTCCCTTTGTTATTCTCCACAATTTGAGCTTTGGCCAGGGGATAGTACTCCACCATTAAGAGTAGTCTTCTTACCTTATTAAATGTGAAGGACATAGCTCATTTTAATAATATCATACTTGCTACAAACACTTAAAAATGTCAAGGACAATTAATGGCTATAGAGATAAGATCCTTGTTCTTTGTATTTTCACATCCAATGGTAAGTTGATGTATTATATTTTTGGCACTAGTCATATGCTTATGTGGATTTTCTAATTTCGAAACCTATAGCAAAATAGCCATTAAGGAGAGGGGTTTAGAAATTGGCACCCATTTGGTATACTCGTTTCCATGAAAGTAGTGCCACATCAACATATCAAACATTCTCTATGCTAAAACTAAAATACAGAAACTTTGATGAGTTGATCTAGTGCAAGCAACCTTGATAACATAAGATATGCACATAGTTTGCGTGAACTACTATTATTCAAAGAGAAACACATCGTTTGAGAAAGATTTCATGTGGTTTTATTTTTATTTCATATACTATTGCTTTGAAATTTAAAACCTTAGTATTTTTTATATTTGATTCTTATCTTTCGTATTTCCTTTTTTTACCTTACTTGGGTTCTATATATTAAGCGAGCTGAACCAGTTTCATGGTTTAGCATCTATGTACTGTCACTTGTGATTTATTGGATCAATTATCAATCTGATTGGAATGCATATAATAACTCTTTCATTTTTTTACGATAAATTTTGGGGCCATTATTTTAAAGCCAATGTGAGGTGTGTTCTTTTCATGAAAAAAAGAAGCATTATTTTCATTGTGGTTCTTATCTATCACACTTGCTTCATTTTCAAGATAAAATGGTTTAAATGTTTCTGAATGATCTATACACATTCAACTGCATAACATGGACTAGATTTTATTGAGCATAATATATTGGATTAAAACAAGAACATGGCAGACACAAAGGAGATCAAAGGTAAAGAGCAATGTGATCTTATTTATGAGGCATTCATGTTGGCATAATCAGACAAGTTCTTTAACTTGAACATAGGCATCATGATTCATGATTTGTAAGGATCGAGGAAGCAACATTGCAGTAACATTTCATTGTTGCATGGCCCTTTTATTTTATTGATATTTTTCTATCTTTCAACAATTGTCAAAGAATCATAAATTAGTGTTATATACTATCGTCTTACGAAGTTTCATTTGCAACATTTAGTGAAATTGCTAGTTAACTTCCCTATTAAATTATGAAAGTGGATTAGATTGATTAAATTGACTAGATTTCACATATATGACAAGAGTTCGAGAGTGTTATTGTACATTAAAAGTTTGGAACATAAAGAGCAATTAATTAAAATTTCCAAAAAAATTTGGAATTTAAATATAATAAATAAAAAAATCCAACATTTTGTAATTGAAAGATGTTAAAGGAGAATTAAAACATTATAAATAATCTATGTTAGTTGTAATTTCATGATGTTAATTGTAGTTTCATGTGATTTCAAAGATCAGTGACAAAGTTAACAATAACTATGACATTTTGATTATGATAAGAATTTATAAAAATAATTTAAATACAATAGTTATTATGTGAAATGAGAAATGATCTTTTTGTTTTTCTTTTTGTTTTTGAGGTGATATATTTGTAATTCAAGTTAATAATTAAAGTATTTTCAACTGAGTGATTGCCTCAAATAATATTTTGATTTGGTTAATTTTCAAGTATAAGTGTTTTCTACTCGAAAAATAACATATAAAAATTGTTCAAAATCTTTTAAAAAAAACACAATAACAAATAGAAAGATGTACAATTGATATTGATCATAATTAATAATGTGCAAATTGAATATTATAAGAAGAGTATTTGCAAAGATTTTTTCTTAAAATAAATTAAGAAAAACACAATTTTACATTGAAATTTAAAAATATGACCAAATTCTCTACTTTAAATAAATAATCTAAAATGTACAAATAAACACTTTATAAATTATGAAAAATTATGATAATTTATTGTCTATATTACTCAAATAAACTTAAAATTTCCATCAACTTAAAATTTACCATCATAAAAATCACAGTGTAAATAATCTGCTGATAATCGCATATCTCTACATCCTCATAACAAACGAGTGTTTGTTAGTTTACCATAGCTCTAATTAGTCACAACAAACCTGCCGTTGAGAATTTAATTTAAATTTACAATCTAAAAAAAGTCTAGATGTGGGCAAGCTGTTGGAAAACATGGTATCAGAAGTTGGTTATGATTTTCAAGCTCGTCCAAAATCCTTTAAACGAAAAACTATGCAAATCTTGATCTGATTGGAGTAATTGTTTCCTCTGGGTTGATAAAATTTTAATGTAATTGTCTCCATCATTTTTTTCTTGGATCAAGATCACAAAACAAAAAATACTTCACTGAAATCTACTATGAAAAATTATTATACATTAAAAGTAAAGCCTTAAAACATTGGGGCAATGGAAATTCATGTCTTATACAAAAAAAAAATTTACATTTACTTCAAGCCCAATTGTTCTACAAAATATTTCACTTTCTTTGCTGGAAAATTGGTTATTACTTTAGTGGGAATGGAAACTCATGCCTTATACACAAAAATTTCATTTACTTCAAGCCCAATTGCTCTACAAATATATCACTTTCTTTGCTGGAAAATTTCATTATTGTAAATTTGCAAGTTGCTAAATGTACATCAAATGGATATATTAAAATTTTCATTTACTTCAAGCCCAATTGTTTTGAAAATATTTTAGTTTCTTTGCTCGAAAATTTCATTCTTGTAAATTTTCAAGTTGGCTAAATTTACATCAAATGGATATATTCTTCTTATTATTGTTGGAAAATTATTCTCAACTACGGCATTAAATTCACAAGCTTTTTAATCTCTGCTATTCTGTATTTTTTTTTTTTCATTTTTCACTTTTTAAATTTTTTTTTTTACTCCATTATCATCAACGTGTCCACATACATCATCCCGATCGGGGAAGGGAATTGAACCTGTGATGAGTGCTATAACAACCCACCTCATCACCGTTTAACCAAGACATCTCCGCCACTCTGTATTAAAAAGAATATTGTTATGATTTGATTTCCGCAACTATATTGTCTCGTTTTAAGATATGTGTGTTGAAGAAGAATCCTCCATCTGTATTCTGAGAAAGTATTTTTACACAATGAAAATAGCAGCAACAAGAACAATCTTGACTAATCCACAAATACCGTAGTTTAATGGAAAAAAACGATTATTGGGCTATAACAATGAAGACTATGTTTTCTTCACAAGACTTTTGGGAATTGGTGGAGAATGGTTTCTAAGAACCAGTAGATGGAGTAGCATACAATGCTTTAACACAAGCAGAAAGAGATTTGTTTAGAGACAACAGGAAGAAAAACTGAAAAGCCCTCTTTTACATTTTTCAAGTAGTTCATGAAAGTATATTCCCAAGGATTGCAGCAGCAACAAAGTCCAAGCAAGCATGGGATACCCTCCAGAAAACCTACCAAGGAATGGCAAAGGTGAAGATAACAAAAGTACAAATGTTGAGAAGAGATTTTGAGACAATTTGTATGAAAGAGTCTAAGAATGTAGACTCATTTTTTACACATGTAATTGGGTTGGTTACTCAAATCAGGTCTCATGGTGAGACACTTGAGGAAAGGAGAATAGTTGAGAAAGTTTTGAGAAGTTTGCGAGCAAGATTTGATGCCATTGTTGTGGCCATAGAAGAGACAAATGATATCTCACAGTTTTGAGTGGATGAGCTTCATGCATCACTGGTCTCTCATGAACATAGACTGAAAAAAGCAAAAAACTCCTCATTGGAGCATGCTTTTAAGACACAAGTTTCATTTGGTCAAGGTAGATGTCGATAAGGACCAAATTATAGATGAAGAGGCAAAATCCCACAGAGAGGTGGAAAAAGTCTCCCTTCAATTTCAAATGGAAGAGGTAGCAATCAAAATCCAATTCAAAGTTTAAGCCAAAATCAAACACAAGGTCAAGGGTATGATAAATCCCAAGTTCAATTTCATTACTGTAAGAAGTATGACCATTATGCAAATGAATGTAGAAAGAATCAATATGACATAGGTAGAAAACCAAGTGCAGATTTCATAAAGGAAAATCATAACCATGATAGCATGTTTTTAGCTTGTAATGTAGCACAAGAAAAACAAGGAGATTTATGGTTTCTAGATTCATGATGTAGGAACCACATGTTTGGGAACATAGAAATGTTTTCCAATTTAGATGAAAGTGTGAAATCTGAAGTGACATTAGGGACTAATAGAAAATTCTCTATCATGGGCAAAGGTAGAGTCTACATTCTAACAAACAATGTTGAGAAGAAATATATTCCATATGTTTACTTTATCCCTGGTTTGAAGAATAACCTCATAAGCATTGGATAGCTCATGCCAAAGGGCAACAATGTGTTTTTCAAGAATGATGTGTGCACAATTTTGGATAAATCTCCAAGCAGACATTTGATTTCAAAAGTTCATATGAGAAACAATATAATGTTTCCTCTCAAGCTAAAATCGGATTTGAAGAAAGAATGTGCTCAAGCACAGCTATCAATGAATTCATAAGAGAATGAAATAAAATTTTTAGTTGTCGCACAAGAAAACTTTCAAGTAGAAATTAAAGATGAAAATTGGTTATGGCATTTGAGATTTGGCCATCTCAACTTTGGAGGTTTGAATTTTCTGCATAGGAAAGTCATGGTGAAGTGATTGCCACTGATAGAAAAACTGGACAACCTATGTGAAGAATGCATGTGGGAAAAACAACATAGAGAATCATTTACAACAGGAAGGTCAATAAGGTAAAAGGCACCCTTAGAGATTGTCCATTCAAATTTATGTGGACCAATGCAAACACCATCAATTGGGGGCAACTATCATATTTTGACTTTCATAGATGATTATACAAGGAATACATGGTCTACTTCATAAAAAAAAAGGTGAATTGTTTGAGCGCTTTAATCAATACAAATATCTTATTGAGAAGCAAAGTGGACATTGCATCAAAATGTTGAGGACTAATAGAGGTGGCAAACACATGTTAAGTGACTTCCTACATTTTTGCAGGGAGCATGGAATTCACAAGAAATTTACAACAAGGTATACACCTAAGCAAAATGGCATCATGGAAAGGAAGAATAGGACCATTATGGAAATGGAAAGGAGTATGTTGAAGGAAAATCATTTTCTATATGATTATTGGGCTAAAGTTGTCGCTTGTGAAGCATATATCATTAATTAGTATCCAACCAAAAGCGTCAAGAACATAGTTCCTAAGGAGGCATGGAGTGGAAGAAAGCATAGTGTCACTCGCATGAGAGTGTTTGGATTTGTGGCGTATGCAGCATACATCATTAATAGGTATCCAACCAAAAGCATCAAGAACATAGTTCCTAAAGAGGCATGGAGTGGAAGAAAGCATAGTGTCACTCACATGAGAGTGTTTGGATGTGTGGCGTATGCACATGTCTCAGATGAATTGAGGAAGAAGTTGGAAAGCAAGGGGAAGAAATGTATATTTGATGGATATAGTCATGAATCCAAGGCATACGAGCTCTACAATCCATCAAACAAGAAATTCATAATTAGCAGAGATGTTCAGTTCATAGAAGAGGAAGCATGGGATGGAATTTTAGAGAAGACAGTCAAAGTGAAGACATGTATACCACATGAAGACAAAGAGGAATTGACCACAACAAGTAATTCTTCAACAATGAATTCTCATACACCTACAAAAACTCAACAAAGCAGTGAACATGTGGCACCACAAACAAATAATAAGACAACATTACGCAGACAATCAAGTGCTTCTCAAAGCACACCACAAAGATCTACAACTCCATCTATTTTAAGAACAACACTAAATGACATAACAAGCCCATCTTCCACAAGCACAAGCAGAAGAAGACAAAAATTCAGAAATTTGAAACGAATAGAAAAAAATATTTCAAGTCAAAATCATTTCCAATAGTGAGAAAAAACTCGGAACATACGCTGCATTGCGATGTCCATCGTGAATACTCTTGTCATTTTTCTGGGCTCCGTCTCGACTCTGAAATACCAACAGTTAATAAAAAACCCAAAATAGACGTTGCATTGTGATGTCCATTATGAATCCTCTTGCTATATTTCTGGTCTCTCGCTCGATTTTCTGCAATTACCCTGCATCCATTCAAATTAAACAGAGTGTTTTTTGGAATAAGATCATGGGAAAAAAAGAGGCGGCATATTGCAAGCTTTAGATTTTGAATTTGAAATTGAAATTGAAATTGAAATTGCAAGTACATTGAAAAGACACAACTTCTACAGGGTTCTCAATTGCAAATTTTCCGACTTCAACACTAGATGGGTCTCTCTATTTATTTATTTTTTCAGAGGAAAAAAACTCTGTTATTGAAAAAATAAGCAGTACATTTTGCAAAAGCATTGATATATCGAATGTGTAATGAGGAATCCCAAGTGGATATCATCTCATACCCATACTATATCCTATCACGGGGCTAGCTATTAACCCAGCATATATCTGTGAATTATAACACATCTTGAGGAGATTTTATAAACAACATTTCGATTTGGCAGCCCATTTTGCACTGCCTTTCTCAAAATGACAAGCATAATTACTCAATTGATAATATCATCGTGTTTATCAAAAAGACAAACATCAATTTTATCTAAGCTTTTTTAGGAGTTGATCTTAAAATCAACTTGCATAATACAGAGCACCTAGAAAGGATCCTCTGCGCAGTGATTACTAGGGTACTCTGTATGCTTTCTCTCTCTCTTTCCAAATATGATCCTGAACCATGTTCCCGAGTTCTTGTAGTAGATAGAGTTATGATTCCTATTCACTGTGTAATAATTAATAATAAAAAATTAAATATCCTATTCGGTTCGCTTGCCAAATCCATTGTATGATGTTCAACCGTTCCAGTAGTTTATTTCCCATTTTCGTCAAGAAGGTTTGCCTGATTGGGATGCTTCTGGTTCTACTCTTTACTCGCTAGCTTCTCTACAACCTGGTAGTATCCCACGCTCGCTTTCCGTTGTCGAAGAAAAGTAGGAAAAAGGGAAACAATAGCAAAAAGGGGTCAGTTAAACCATGTTAACCACCCATCATGGGATGGGAATGTCAGATGTCCAAACTCGGTCTCCATGTAGATATTGTTCAACCCTCATAATTTCAAAAACTATATCCAAACCTTTTTGGAAAGTTTATCCACTCTTGTATTTAATTCCCTGTATATGTGACTAATCGGAGGCTGTTCCAATAATTTCCATAGCCCCTTAGTCCTCTGCATCCAACCCTGTGCCATAGGGGCATTGAGAGATGATCCTCCATGGAGGGTCTCTCTATTTATGTAAATGGATAACAAACGGAGACGGAGATGTATACTGTTAACAAACGGAAATAGAAAGGGTCGTTTGTCCACATCGACAAATCTAACGAAACTGCTGCAACTGAGATAAGCTCGACGCTTAAATTGTGGGGATGGCGTACATATAAAAAAAACTTATGCAAAATTCTTCAATGTTCTCAGCTAGAATGAGAGGGTAGAAACTCACTCGTACCCAAGAAAACCCTTTAATGAATTAAAATTATTACAATTATCTATTGACAATGAGACGGCAGAAACCCACACATACCCAATCAGAAATTGATTGCGACGTGGGTAAGCATAGAAGCATTAAGAATTTAATTGTCTATGACGCGTATATATATATATATATATATATATATATATATATATTGTATCATTATATATATGTAATAAGTATATTAATGTATTTATTTCGGTTATTGTTTCAATCGTGCTAGTGGATAAGTTGATAAGAAATAAGAGGTAAATATTAAGCATATTATTATTTTTTTGTAAATTAGGCGGGACCTTTCTATTTGCTATTTATAATAAAAGAGCAGGTGACAACATAATCCAAACGGTGGCCTCAACCTGCCCGTAGGAAACTAGGTCTGTTGGCCACCGACAAGCGTGAAAAGCATTCCAAAACTGGAATTGTTTCACTTGTCTGTACCTAACATAAGCTATCTGTCTGTCTACATCCTTTCCTACCTGCTGATTACTTAAGGAAAATTCATATACATATTCACATTGCATTAAAAGAAAAGACTGAAAGAGAACTATCCATCTGATGAGGAGATTGGGGCAGGAGCCTTCTCTGTTGTCCCAGGCATGTCGACTTGCTGCATTTGTTGGAGAGTCTTCTCTATACGACTTGGCCTGTTATCCATTCTATTAATGTGGTCCGTTGCCTGATACTGGGTAATCTTAATGTGTTGCAATTGGTCCTGGATTTCTACCAGAAATTCTTGAATGCTTGATTCATTCTTGGACTGTCCTGCCTTAATAAGATCTGGTTGAAAACTCTGCATGGCTTTTGCTATGAGGCATTTAACAATCCAGTAAGTGTGAATGGTTTGATTAAAGAGTGTGAGTCGGCCTCGAGTGTTACCCGGGTCTGTAATAAAATCTAAAATCTCAGCCTCAACCTCAGTATTCTCTGGTTTTGTCTGAATATCTCTCTCCCAACCTCTTATTTCTTGACGCACAGTGGAGGAGTTTCCCAAGACGTAATTAGCTGCAAGTGTTTCCAAGTGTCCCTGAGTAGTCTTTCGACCACGCTTCTGTGGAATATGCTCCAACTGCATCTGCTGCTTTCCGCGCTCAGAGTCTGACCGTGTTCTTCAGTTCCCCATGAGCGTATGAACTCTATGAAATAACAGAGAACTGCAGGATGAATGCATGAAATAATTGCTGTCAGTGACTAGTCCAACTGGGTAAGTGCAGGACGTATATCTATTTGTGTTGTAAGAAGCCCAATATAGAGAGGGATTGGACTCATTTGGCATGAGCAAACGACTTCCTGAAGATCTGAGCGCGTCCAACTTCTGTCGAGAGAAAAGGTGGCTGAACTGGATAGGGGAATTGACAGGAGACAGAGTCGATTTCTTTACAGCAGAGATAAACAAGCGCAACAACAACAGTCTTCTGGGTTTAGACATAACATGGAGACTAGAGAGATGAAGCAGAGGTTGACAAGTCCTCTTCGAAACCCTGCCACGAACACTAAACTTAGGAGGGAGGATAGTGCGAGAAGCGCTGCACCAAGTTGACAGATTCTCACAATCTCTCTTTCGACTTAACTGGTTCGAAAAAACAAACATGCAAAACTTACATTGACAATTCTGATGAATTTCAGAGGGAAAGATCCCTAACCTACCCAGACTATTGACAGAAGACAAGAATTTCGCCTCCTGAATGCAAGGATCACGAAAGCAAGGAGGAACAGGGCTTAAAAAAGAAATGTAAAGCCAAAAAATTATATTAAAAACCCAACCTATCAGGATTGCAATGCGTCTTGCCCAGTCCAAGCTTAAAACCATTTGCAGAAGAAAAGGGATAACAGATATATACCCTGGTCGAATCTCAAGGTTTATGAAATGATCAAAGCCCGGCGTCCTCCTCTGCAGGCTCCAAGCGTTGGCATGCAAACAAAGCATGAACAATTGGAGCACAGGAAGGGGCAGCCTTACCTTAACTGCAACCTTCCCTAGTGTCTCTGACATTCCAGGCTGGCAATGGTGCGGAAACATCATGAGATGGTAATATCACACACTTCGTTGATCAAGAGTGACGGCGAGCCATCAACCTTATTGATTACCCGAAGGCCAGATGGGAGCCAAGTGGCGATTCCGTTGAGCATGTTGTACACCCGGATCGGGGGGAATATTAAGCATATTATTAAGCCAATGATACCTAATCCCTTTTTTCACGATTAATATCCAAATCAATATCACGATTATCATATTTTATGCAAAGCCATTGAAATACAAAATTATCATATTTTATGCAAAGCCATTGAAATACAAATTATCTGCTGAGAGTCCAAAAATGATTGTGTGCCCCAATAAATAATATACATAGATGACGGATTTGATATTGTCTCGCGTGATTTGGAACCCCAAATTTTTATCCGCTGAGGCTTCCAGCAAAACATCCACAAGATCTGGCATGACGTCCGGCTTATTCTGCGAAAAGTGATCATCTAATATCTTCTCTAGCAAGTTGTCTTGTGCCTTGTGTATGTTCTTCAATCGACGGTTAAGACCTTGCAGATCCATCCACGCCAAGTATGGTATGAAATCTCCGATGTTGAAAGACCCTGCTAACAGAAACGATTCCCTAATCATTGAGGTGATCCCTTTACTATCAATTAACTGGTTGTCAGCATACTTTCTACCGAAGGCAATCCTGCAAATTATATCAATCCCAAGGGCTGACACGGCCTTGCTAATGTTCACAGGCGAAAACCCTTCATTATATGAAATATTAATAGAGCGCATCATAGCAGAGACTTCCTCTTCTCTTATGAAGCGAAAGGAATCTATTCGTCTTGAGCTCAGCAACTGTAAGACGCAGAGTTTACGCATTTCCCTCCAGTAGCGGCCATACGGAGAAAATGTGATGTCGGAGGAATTGTACCACAAGTACTTAGTGGCGCTGGATGGAGGTCTGCTGGCGAAAAGCAAATCATGAGTCTTGAGGAACTCCTTGGCCACATCTGGAGAGGAGACAACTAAGGTGAGGACGGAGCCGAGGCGTAGAGACATAAGTGGTCCGTATTTGAGAGTGAGCTCTGCCAAGGCTTTGTGTGGAAGTTCTCCCATCATGTGAAGGTTTCCAATAACGGGAAACGGAAACGGCCCGAGGCAACCTCAATTTTCTTCTCCTTAAGAAGAAGGCCCATGCCACTACCAATGCAAAAAGAAGAGCGGTACTGGCGAGTTTAACGTAGAACTCTAAGCATTTAAGATACCAGGAGGAGTCTGTGGAGGGTGACAATGGCGACTGAGTTGGGTTCTGACCGAGCAGTTCGCATCTCTGAACTGCTCGGTCAGAACCCAACTCAGTCGCCATTGTCACCCTCCACAGACTCCTCCTGGTATCTTAAATGCTTAGAGTTCTACGTTAAACTCGCCAGTACCGCTCTTCTTTTTGCATTGGTAGTGGCATGGGCCTTCTTCTTAAGGAGAAGAAAATTGAGGTTGCCTCCGGGGCCGTTTCCGTTTCCCGTTATTGGAAACCTTCACATGATGGGAGAACTTCCACACAAAGCCTTTGCAGAGCTCACTCTCAAATACGGACCACTTATGTCTCTACGCCTCGGCTCCGTCCTCACCTTAGTTGTCTCCTCTCCAGATGTGGCCAAGGAGTTCCTGAAGACTCATGATTTGCTTTTCGCCAGCAGACCTCCATCCAGCGCCACTAAGTACTTGTGGTACAATTCCTCCGACATCACATTTTCTCCGTATGGCCGCTACTGGAGGGAAATGCGTAAACTCTGCGTCTTACAGTTGCTGAGCTCAAGACGAATAGATTCCTTTCCTTCATAAGGGAAGAGGAAGTCTCTGCTATGATGCGCTCTATTAATATTTCATATAATGAAGGGTTTTCGCCTGTGAACATTAGCAAGGCCGTGTCAGCCCTTGGGATTGATATAATTTGCGGGATTGCCTTCGGTAGAAAGTATGCTGACAACCAGTTAATTGATAGTAAAGGGATCACCTCAATGATTAGGGAATCGTTTCTGTTAGCAGGGTCTTTCAACATCGGAGATTACATACCATACTTGGCGTGGATGGATCTGCAAGGTCTTAACCGTCGATTGAAGAACATACACAAGGCACAAGACAACTTGCTAGAGAAGATACTAGATGATCACTTTTCGCAGAATAAGCCGGACGTCATGCCAGATCTTGTGGATGTTTTGCTGGAAGCCTCAGCGGATAAAAATTTGGGGTTCCAAATCACGCGAGACAATATCAAATCCGTCATCTATGTATATTATTTATTGGGGTACACAATCATTTTTGGACTCTCAGCAGATAATTTGTCTTTCAATGGCTTTGCATAAAATATGATAATCGTGATATTGATTTGGATGTCTTTCATTGGCAGGATGTCTTGTCCGCTGGGTCGGATACTTCGTCTGTAACGATAGAGTGGGCAATGTCAGAATTGTTGAGAAAACCGCCAGTTCTGAAGAAGCTTCAGGACGAGCTGGAACGGGTAGTTGGAATGGGGCGTCTGGTACAAGAATCTGATCTTTCTAGTCTCGTTTATTTACAAGCTGCTGTTAAAGAAACGCTTAGACTCCACCCACCGGCGCCTTTATCGCTTCCCGACATATCAATGGAAACGTGCAATGTGTTGGGATTCGAAATCCCCAGCGGAACTCAGGCGCTTCTGGTGAACATGTGGGCAATTGGAAGGGACCCAAAGTCATGGGGGGAGGATGCTGAAAGTTTCAAGCCGGAGAGGTTCATGGAAGCCGGCTTTCTAGATACAAAAGCAGAAAATCTTGAGTGGTTTCCGTTTGGAGCAGGGCGGAGACGATGCCCCGGAGAGCAATTGGGACTGGTTGTTGTAGAGTTTGCTGTGGCGCAGCTGTTGCACTGTTTCAACTGGAAACTCCCCGATGATATGAATGAACAGAAATTGGACATGTCTGAAAAGCATCACGGACTTACAATATCAAGGGCACATGAACTGTTTGCTGTTCCATCTCCTCGCCTTGCGATACTGTAACTCTCTAAGTATATACTGTAACTATCTAGGTATATTTGTATCGCTAGTTGATTCTCTAATACAAATAGATATAGATGTGGAAACCAAAAGGAAATAGAAGCATGGGACATATTGTTGGTTTAGTGGTAGGACAGATGGTTGTCGTATTTTTTTTTGTGGTCATCTTTCTCATCTACTTATTTCCTATTGATTATTATGTCTGCAGCCAAGCTGGTATAAAGTTTATTTTCTATCTACTTATTTGCAATGGGTAAACTGGTAGACTCTTTGTTAATCTAGTGAACCATTTCATATATTTTTCACTTCGTTAAAATTTTAGAAAATTATTTTTATATTTTACAGTATTATTTTATTCCAATTTATATGTAAGATGATGAAGTGTCAATTTTTATGGCTAATTGGAAATTAGGTCATCTTGATACCATATGTACCTAAATAGTAAATTTCATTCACCATGTGTATGTACCTCTCTCCCTTGGTCACATTGATCGCTAAGCTCCACGACCTTCATTCCTTCTCCCATCCCGTTTATTTACCAGCTTGCCAGCTCCAATTATATGTTAACCTTAATCGATAAGAAAACATTTCCTCACTACCAAATTTGCATTCACTTTATTTTTGCCAATTTTCACATTCACGTTGTTTTGTTACTTTTTCTAGCTAACTTGACCTTACTATGTGAGAGTGGATAAACAACCTCAGTTTAAATATATATATAATTGTATATCTATCTTATAAAATTTAAAAATACATTTAAACAACCTCAGTTTAAACCAGCAATATAATAAAATACATTTTAATTAATTTGCATTATACTTTATTTGTTTTATATTATTTAAGGTTTTTAATGAATACGTTTTTATTTTTTTAAGGAATGTTGGAATGGTTTTACTCTAAGATATTATTATTATAATTTATTTAAATTATTATGTACCAGCTCCAATTATATGTTATGTTAACCTTAATCGATAAGAAAACATTTCCTCGCTACCAAATTTACATTCACTTTATTTTTGCCAATTTTCACATTCATGTTGTTTTGTTACTTTTTCTAAATAACTTGACCTCATTATGTGAGAGTGGATAAACAACCTCAGTTTATATATATAATTGTATTTCTATCCCATAAAATTTTAAAATACATTTAAACAACCTCAGTTTAAACGAGCAATATAATAAAATACATTTTAATTAATTTGCATTATACACTAATTCAATGTGTTATGATTTATTTCTTTTACATTATTTAAAATTTTGTTTAATAATGATTTTTAATGAATACGTTTTTATTTTTTTTAAAGAATGTTGGAATGGTTTTACTCTAAGATATTATTATTATAATTTATTTAAATAATTATGTTCTAATATGTTATAAAATTTTGTATATAAAATAAAATAATTAATTATATATTAAAATACATTTTAATTAATTTGTATTATACATTTCCCATTCAAGTTGTTATGTTTCATTTCTTTTATACTATTTAAAAATGTTTAATATTTTTTTTTATGAAAACATTTTCACTTTTCAATGAATATTTAAATGGTTTTACAATAATTATGTTCTAATATGTTATGAATTTGTACATTATTTTAAGTAACTAATTATATATCAAGTTTTTAATTTGGAAAAGTTTATTAACAGATTTTATATTTTTTATATAAATTTCTTGAGTTACTCAAATATAAGAAAGAGAAATTAGCATTTAATAAATAGTATAAATACTTATTGAATTATCTATTGTTTCAATAATTTTTTTTAATTTTGATTATTATTATTATTATTATTATTTTACATATTATGTTCTCAATCTTACCTCTTCATCCTAATTAGATGGCCCTACTATAAGGAAAGAAACTAATAGTTTAGCTTATTGAAAATTTCAATGAGAAGTTTCACCACACCTTAGTTAAAAAAGAAAGAGCCTCTCATAGGCACTTTTAGAGTTATTGTAACATTCATTCATACCATTTAACCATTATAAAAAAAAAATTACCTTAACTTCCCATTCTAAGTATTTTAGGAATAATTATCTTAGATTATAATTGTAAAAAACTAAGAAACTTACTTTAATTTTATTTCCTACCAATCAATAAATATAATGTCATGATCCACAAAGTAAAAATTTAGATCTACTCATATTACAATCATAAACTAAAATAAACTAAGTGTCACATGACACTGCCATGTCATGCATTAATCCTTGGTTCATCATAAAATACAATGTTGCATTCAGAATTATTATAAAGTTTATAAATTTTAATTACTCTGGCTTCGAGGTGGATTAATTGTACCCACTCATACATAGATGTCTATGATGATGTTACAAATATTAATCTCAATAGATGATATCCATTCCGCGAAGTTATGAAATTATTTATGAAATTTATGGACTTGTTAGTCCGGAACCTCGATCTATTTTGTGATCACCTTGTGTTGGCATGTGGCTTTATTTCCTCCGCAGATCTTCTCACTAAATCGACATTGGAGGTTGATCCACGGTTCATTAGGGTATCAACCTACCCCCATCTAAACACTAACCACTCCATTTTTGTGCCTCTGCCGCTTCAGCCTTGGAGCTCTGCAACCATGGAGTTTCTGTTGTACAGGATTTTTCTCACTGAGGCTCAAGAAATAGTCAGTCTCTTCCACTATTACGCCAATGTGTTACTTATTACTGCCGGAATCTGTGCTAATTCTTTTAGGATGAGCCTTCATGCTCATGATTATGTGACTCGGTTAATAAAATGCCTCCACATTTTCTTTTGCTGATAGAAGCTCAACCACAATGTGGCCATGCTGCTGAGGTTTATACCAAGCTCTCCGCAGTGGTCTTTAGCCGAAGGCATTCCTTATAATTCAACCACTTCGAGGGGGAAACCTCTTTTACATTACATAAACGAACAATTCATGGATGATACAAATGACAAAACCTCCTTCTATATATAGGAGTCCATGGGATCACAATATAATCCTAGTCGACCTAACAATAATAATGTAAGGGCACAATAATAACAATATTGGGGTTACACGGTTACAACAATAACATTAAGGGGGTTACACTAATATCAATAAGGGACTAATATAGTAATATAGGGACCTAACATGCCCCTCTCCTTAAAAAAAGTGTTGTCCTCAATGCTTGAGTAGCTTTGGGTGTTTCTGTATAAAATTATCATCCTCCCATGTAGAATCTTCAGTGGGTAAGTTCTTCCACTAGATGAGATACTCTGAAATTGATAGATTTAGTAGCCGTCAAGTCCTTGTTTCCGTGACTGCTTCAGGTTCCAATATGATTTTTCCTTCCTCATAAAGTTCTGGAAATATTGTTTGAACTGGAAATTTTTCACCTATAACCTTCTTTAAGCATGAAACATGGAAAAAAGGATGCACTCGCGAAGAAGTAGGAAGATCCAATTCGTATGCCATAGTACCAATCTTTTGCAACACCTTGTAAGGACCATAGTACTTTGGCGATAATTTATTATCCTTCTTAGCTTGCTTGAGGTACATTTGTTTGTATGGTTGTAGCCATAAAAATACTCGGTCTCATACCTCAAAACTTCTCTCACTGCGATGTTGATCTGCCTATTGTTTCACTCGATTTTGTGCCAAATTTAGGTTATCCTTTAAGAGTTGGACAACTTCTTGTTGATGCTCAATGTGATCTTCCATTGCTTGAACCTTAGAATTTTCTCTTAAATATGATGTGATGGACAGTGGATGATATCCATAAAGTGCCATAAATGGGGTCATTTTTGTTGCAGTATGGAAGGAAGTGTTATACCACCATTCAGCGAGAGGTAACCACTTGACCCATTGTGTTTGTTTATCAGATACAAAACAAGGAAGATACCATTCCAGACAATTATTCACTATCTCAATTTGACCATCAAATTAAGGATGATAAGATGAGCTATGAGCTAGTTGAGTACCCAAACAAGAAAATAACTTTGACCAAATATTTCGAGTAAAAATGGGATCTCTGTCACTCACATTAATCTTTGGGTTTCCATGTAGCTTTTGAATTGTGTCCATAAATGTAGTAGAAACTGTACTTGGTTTAAATGGATAAGATCATGCACAAAAGTGTGCATACTTGGTAAGTCTATCAACTACCACCATGATGACACTCTTTCCTTAGAACCTAGGTAAACCTGTGATAAAATCCATTGAAATCTCCTCCCAACATTGACTTGGAATGGATAAAGGTTGTAGAAGACTGGGGGTCTTAATTGTCTCAAACTTATTTTGTTAGCAAACAAACATTCCTCCAAAAACTTTTGAATATCAGATTTAAGGTCATCCCAACAAAATTCTTTCTTCACCCTGTGGTAAGTTTTTAAAAATCTTGAGTTTCCTCCTAAAGGAGAAGTGTGTAATTCCAAAAGAATCTTTAGCTTTAACTGGGAATTCTTACAAAATATAAGCGATCCTTGTACCATAAGGAATAATTTTTCCAACTAAATGTATCAGATGTACTAGGATCTTGTTGCAACTTTTGAATGAGTTTCCACACTTCTTCTTCCTTCTTCTATTCATCCCATGATTCAGTTAGCCAATCTGGTTGGATAATAGAAATGTCACAAAGCAATGCTTCCACCTCTTCATTCTTTCTTTAGAGTGCATTTGCAACAACATTTAGCTTCCCTTTTTTGTAGATGATTTCAAAGTCACAACCCAACATCTTTGTGACCCATTTTTGCTTCTCTTATAAAGATAGTCTTTGTTCCAAAAAGTGTTTAAGACTATCATGATCAGTTTTTACCTTGAAGTGTCTTCCCATTAGGTAAGGTCATCATCTCTTTAGTGCATGTTCTCATAAATAGCTTTCTGTAAATACTTCTGTTTGATTGGATGACTTTCAAAAGAAATGGGTCTTCCTTGTTGAATTAAAACAACACCAATTCCATTTCCTGAGGCATCACATTCCATAATAAAGGTTTTTGTGAAGTCTAGCATAACTAAGACTGGTGCTAGGCACATTGACTCTTTAAGATGTTCAAAGGCCTTAGTTGCTTCAGGAGTTCATGAAAATGCATCTTTCTTCCATAATGTTGTTAGAGGTGATGTTATTATCCCATAATTCTTAATAAACTTGCGATAATACCTGTTAACCTGAGAAATCCTCGCAACTGCTTTATTTTTGTGGGGACTTTCCATTCCTTAATGGCTTTAATTTTGTTAGGTTCTACCTTAACATGCTTGTGAGATACAATATGACCCAGATATTACACCTCTTGTACTCCAAAGAAAAATTTGGATGTTTTTGCATATAATTATTTCTCCTGCAATAGTTTGAGCGTGACCCCATCAATATGTCGAACATGATCCTTCCAAGACCTGTTGTAGATTAGTATATCATCAAAAAATACTAGCACAAATTTTCTAAGGAAGGGTTTGAAAATCAAATTCGTCAACCCTTGAAATGTAGAAGGTGCATTGGTAAGGCCAAAAGGAATGACCAAAAATTTTATATGACCCTCATGAGTTCGAAATGTTGTTTTCGGAATATCTTCAGTCTTCATTCTAATTTGATGATATCCTGAACAGAGATAGAACTTGGTAAAATAAATTGCTCCATGTAATTCATCCAATAATTCATTAATCATAGGAATCAGAAATTTATCTTTAATTGCGAGCTTATTGAGCTCCCTATAATCCATACACATGCGCCATGATCCATCCTTCTTGTGCAACAATACTACTGTAGCATAGAAATAACTTTGACTAGGTTGAATTATACCAGCCTCTAATATTTCTGCAATCATACATTCAATTTCGCTCTTTTGGACATAAGGATATCTATAAGGCCTGATGTTTGGAGGAGCACTTCCTGGAATCAATTGAATAGCATGATCATGATCACAAATAGGTGGGAGTCCTTTGGTAGTTTCAAACACCTTAGAATGATTGTCCAAGAATTTTTGGAGATCTGGAGAGATAGATTATTTTGACGTTGGAACTTCTAGTGAGCATAATTGTGCAATTATGCCTTGTTTTTCTTTCTTCAGAAGATTTTTCATGACATTAGAGCTTATTATATTTCTCGGCTTCCCTGTGATACCCCGTAATTCGACTTCCTTTCGTCATGAAAAAAAAATTCAAGGAAAGTTCTTGAAAATTAAAAGCTACCATCCCCAAAGATTGTAACCATTTTACTCCTGGTACAACATCAACACCTCTCATTAGAATGGAAAGCATTGGAATATTCAATACATATTCCCCCATGGTTAGTTTGATATTTTGGCATTTTCCAGAGCAATTTATAATTCCTCCATTTGCAACCATCACTTTACATTCGGGTGTTGGGTATGGGAAACAATTCAATTCCTTGGCTACCTTACAATGAATAAAATTATGGGTACTACCTGAATCAATCAACACTATTACCTTTTTCTTCTTGATATGTCCATCTATCTTGAGAGTTTGAGGGGTGGTACTTCCTACTAATGCATTACACGATATGGTCGAACTCATTTCTTCGTATTCTAGGGTTGGTTCCTAGTGTATATCCTCTTATTTTGAAGATTCTTATTCATTTTCTTCCTCATCTTCATAATCTATGTAAAATAATTTCTTCTCAGAACACTTATGACCTTTAGTGTATTTTCTATCACAACTGTAGCAAAGCCCTTTTGCTTTTTTTTCTTCCAATTGTTGTGGTGTAAACCTTATAGGTTGTGGAAGTCTAGGAGTAGCAACACTTCCATATTTATAGATGTGAGTGGTAGGCTTCCTTGTAGACATAATTTTACATTAAATTTTTCTTGCTAACCTGAATGCCTTCTCCAATGAATCAAGTGCCCAAACGTGAACCTCATGTTGGATGTTATAGTTTACAGTCCCTATGAAAACATCAATCCTATTTTCCTATGGAATATCACTTACCCTTATATTCAGTTTTTGGAAGTCCTCAATGTGCTCCACCACTAAACCCTTCTGTTTGAGATTTATCAATTGGCTAAAAAATGTGTTGCTCTTTGTATCCTCATAATGTGCTATCATTTCCTCCGTAAAAATTAACCAAGTGAAATTTTTTTTATGAGAGCAAAGCCATTGATACCTTACAAATGTATTTTGTTCTAAATATAAAGTTTCAATGTGTACCTTTTGTGTGTTTTTCACATTATTAAGATCAAAATATTTCTCCATCTGTAGTATCCATGTTTCAGGATCCTTTCCATAAAAATTACTCATATCTATCTTTGGAATATGGTGGGTCTTCCATCTAACATTAAGGTTTATGAAATCACGACTAACAATTATTTTGTTCTCATCATGAGTTTCCTCTACTATCTTCTTGCCATTAGGAAAATTTTCTTGTATAAACTTTGTCAAACCTTCCATGTCTGATTTCAGATCATTCTTCATGTTTTCCATTTTTTCATCGATCTTAGCTTCCATGTCATCCATATTAGCTTCCATGCCATCCATCTTAGCTTCCACACCTTTCTTCAAACCATCCATCTTAGCTTCCACACCTTTCTTCGAAACTTCCATTTCATTTTTTTTTGCTCTTTGCGAGAGTGAAATTTGGTGCATTTTCTCTTGTAATTTTGATATGTCATGTTGCACTTCTTCATATTCATGACTCATAGTAAATCCTTCTGAAGGATTAATGGGTGTTGAACTCTTTTTAGGGGGCATTTTAGAACCCAATACTGATATATATTCTTCAATATGCCCTTGCAATCAATTCAATCTGATTTTTGAAACTAGACTTATGCAATTTAGAAAAAATAAAAATAAAATAAAATAAAAAATACACACCTTTTTCTTTCTTTTGAGGAGCTCCATATTGAAACTGAATTATCTCAGTGATTTAGGATCTCCAATATCTGAAATTAGGTCCTGTAGTAGCCCTCTAAATCTTCTTTCGAATGCCACATGTCTGATCTGATTTTGATTCTATTATGCAAAGTTATGCCCAATCTCCCACAATGACCTATTTATGGACTGGTTCAGTAGAACGAATTTGTACGGTGTGCCACGTGTCACTGTTTCCTCCTTTGGATTTCAAATTGATACACATGAAACTAAATTTTGTTTGATTGCAGCCACATTTTACAGAATTCCAATCTGATGCTCAGAGAGAGAGAGAGAGTTATGATGATTTTCCCACGGTCACTTCTTTGAGATGAAATTTGGGAGCCTCAAAAAACCTAACTTCCACAGATCATAGCTCCGAAAATATAGCGAAACAAGATCTAAATTTTTTACACAACGTTCCTCGGGATTTCGGCTTCGCCCTATAAACATTTCAACTTCTGAACCTTCATAGAAACAAAGTTATAGAAAAATTGCCACGATGAACTGTTTAGTTGAAATTTGGGAGCCTGAAAAAACCCTAACTTCTATAGATCCTATCTCTAAAACTATTGTGAAACAAGATTTGAAATGTTTACACCACGTTCCTCAAACTTTTGGCTCCTCTCTGTAAAAATTTCAGCTTCTGAACCTTTGTAGAAAAATATTTATAGAAAATATGCCACGATAACCCGTTTGGAGTAGTGAAACCCTAGAGTCCAATGCTCTCATACCAAATGTTATGAAACCAGATCCAAAAATAGAAGAAAAGAGAGATCAATAACTTAGAATTCAGCCACTTCGAGGGGGAAACCTCCTTTACATTACATAAATGAACAATTCTTGGATGATACAAATGAAAAAACCTCCTTCTATATATAGGATTCCATGGGGTCACAATATAATCCTAGCCGACCTAACAATAATAATGTAAGGGAACAATAATAACAATATTGGGGTTACAGGGGTACAAAAATAACAATAAGGGGGATACACTAATAACAATAAGGGACTAAACTAGTAATATAGGGACCTAACATTCAACTTCTGCCATAGGTAAATTTTCCTTATTCGGTTTATCTAGGAATTCTTGTTTTTCTTCTATCAACCTTCAGAACCTAATTCTTTTCATTATATCTATCGTTACTTTACATATTCTCATACCCATATTTATATTCTTGTATTGCAAGTCCAAGGGCACACTACTTCTGGTCGACCCAAGGTAAGGTTATTCAATTTCTCCTGGTCTGGAACTCTTGCATTGACAATGTCTTTTTTTAAGTTTTTACTAACTCATCTGTGCTTTTCACCGTGTAGGTAATGTATCCACCCTCATTTTCTGTTGGTGGATTCGCCTTCTCCAGTAGCAGTTCCTTACTAAAGATTCTTTGTTTTCTTTCAGGTGCACTTGTTAATTCCACAATTGTTTATTTAGTTGGTTCTCAAAGTTGTTTCCCCGGTTCTAGGGTTTATATATATGTCGGCCCTTTGTTTACTTCTCATTTATCCCTGTTCAAGGGGAGAGTGGTTAACTCTGATAATTATATGGTTTTAGTGGCATTTTTGTTTGATTATTGCACAACTGTGCAAAATTACCCCTAAGTGTTTATTGTTACTTCTTGTTGTACATTTTGTAATTATATATATACATTCCATCAGCACCACCGAGAACTTTGTCATGTGTTGACTCCGTTCGACAAATTGTTTGGTATTAAAACGGCCCAGGCTTTAAGTTTAAACTTTGAACCGTGAGGTACCACTATGCTTGTTTACTTATTTAGAAATTACTTTGTTTTCCAGATTCTACAAACCCTTCGTACTGTGGTTTCTAGACTTTATCACTACTATGCTCCAGTTCTGTTTTTATTGTGACAGTCCCATTGTTCTTTTCAATATTAACTCTATTCCTTTTGGGTGCATGTTTTGGTTTCTTCCTTAAGCTATCTTGTTGATATTTTGCGGTGCTCTATGGTTCTTCCATTTGGATACTTATCACGTTATTTTTAAAGGAAATTGTACTAATAGGTTTTACTGTCTATATATAACATTCCTTCATTTTTATCGCTTAGCTATAATGGAATATTATTTCTCTATAAATGCATAATATCTCCTTGCGAAGAATTCCTGGATTTAAGATTGTAAGAATGTTATGAGTAAGGAATACTAGTTCTTTCAAAATCTTTCTCTCATACAGTAACTTCTAATTTACTTAAGAGTTTAATAGTTTATAGTTTATGCTATTTACGTCTTCTTCTAGATTTATCCTAAATGAGTGTCCGGACCACTCTAAGGGGATTTTTCCCTTTGTCTGTGTATTAGTTAGTTCTGCCTATAGGAAAAATAGTCTTTTTCTTGGGATTTTCCTTCCTAATATTTAACTGTCAAACCATATATATTTATAGTTTCTACCAAGGGTTATCTAGTGGTTCTTTTGATTCCCTTCTACAGAGACTTTGAATTACATAATAAGAAAATTTGTAAACAATGGAACTTTTCCTTAATATACTATCTACATATTTTTCTACTTCTATAAGTTATTTTTCCAGATAAACACATCAATTAGAATTTATGTTTCTATATCTAAGCATACATTTCATAATTAAATATACAAGATTATTTTTCATTCAAATTTACTTATCTCACTTTATGTAAACTTTGATGGATTTTGCCCAACGTTGAGTGAGGCAATGACGTCCTATACTCCCCCCATCCTCCTCACCAAAGTAAGAAATCAAAGCAGTATATTTATCCAAGGAGGTATACCTTAGGGCTCTTGTTCAGTCACTTCTCCTGATCAAGTAGCAGAGTTCCATTGGTTTTCCACTAGCTCTGGATGCTCTCTTCTTCCATCTTCCCAGTTGTTCCTCTTCACCTGTAAAGAACCCCTTTCCTCCTCTAGGATTTTATTTTTATTCCTCAGAGGAATGGTAACTCCCACTAACTTCTTTATTCAACTTCTTTGGAGTCTTGGAAACTTTTTTCCATCAGATT
Source organism: Pinus albicaulis (assembly GCA_034641835.2). Lineage (NCBI taxonomy): Eukaryota > Viridiplantae > Streptophyta > Pinopsida > Pinales > Pinaceae > Pinus > Pinus albicaulis. The sequence goes on along the minus strand of CM076583.1, from coordinate 156,858,953 downwards.
CATGGAATCATACCATATTTAAAACTTTATTTTTAAAATTAAGAAACTATAACTCACAACTTTTGATTAACATACTTGTTAATATGCTAACTAAAAATTAAATACATGTCTAATTAAAAAAAAAATTTAACAATTAATCATTAAATACGGGTGTTAAATCTTCCTCCGCTTAAAATGAACATCGTCCTCGGTGTTCCATTGAATAGTGCTGGATATGCCCTCGCTTAAAGTTTTCAACTTCTAAAGTCGCCTCCTCCGGGCTAAAGTGCTTCCATTTCACATTAAATTGGATGATAGCTCACTCTGGAGCGTTATTTTTGTCCGTTCGAGGATACACTGAGGCTCTACCAGAAACTCGCCGCCCAGTTTGACCTGCAACCATCAAACGGTAACTTAATAAATATTCATTTATATTTATTAGAAATATTAATTTTCCATTTCCTCCCTACTTGAACATTCTTCCAATGTATTACATGTTTAGGATCATGTATGTATCTTTTAAGCATAGAAACATGGAACACATTATTCACTTCTATGTGTCCCAGAAAAGTTAATCGATAGGCTACTTGTCCCACCCTTTCCAAGGTTTAGAAAGGTCCACATAAGCAGGGATACAATTTGGCACAAGTAGTCCACCTAAGTGTACTCTTGTTGGGTCTGATTCTAACATAGACATGGTCACCCACTTCAAATTCCCTGTAGGCCCTTTTCTGATCCACATTCACTTTTTTCCTATCTTGTGCACTCTTCAAATTATACCTAATATTCTTGACTTATCGCTCCATCTCAGCCAACATCACTAATCCAAGCATTATCTTTGTTTCCAAACTGCTCCAATTAATAGGCGTCTAACATTGTCTTCCATATAGAGCTTCAAATGGACTCATTTTGATTGATTCTTGATAACCGTTATTATAAGAAAATTCTCCCAAGTGTAGATAATCTTCCCATTTTGTTGGTTGCTACATTACATACATTTGTAGCATGTCTTCAAAAATCTAGTTTACCCATTATGTTTCCCCATCCATCTCAGGATGGTAAGCCGTACTAAACTGGATTTAAGTGTGTAGTACAGTATATAGTTCCTTCCAAAAGGTTGAAGTAAACTTCACATCTCTATCTCAAATGACTGTTTTTGGTATACCATGCAATTTGAATATTTCGCTCATAAAGATGTCAACAATTTGTACAGTTTTAAAATTGTACTATACAAGAATGAAATGAGCCACTTTGGTCAGGTGATCAACAACTACCATTATTGAGTCATTATGTCACTTTGATCTCGGTAAGCAAACAATAAAATCCAGCAATATAACTTCCCATTTCCATTCTGGTACTAGTATGGGTTGTAATTAAAAATTTGGGTGTTGATGTTAAATTTCACTTGCTGGAATTCCAAACACTATATTCAACGATGTCTTTGCGCATTCTTGGCCAAAATTAATCTTTTCTGATGGCTGTTAACATTTTCTGATAGCCAGGGTGTCCAACATACGAACTTTTGTGATACTCATCGAGGATTGATCATTTCAAACTCATTTTATTAGGAATGAATATCTTGCCTCGAAATATTAACAATTGTTCTTCATTGATGACATAGTCCGATTATTTTCCTTGTGTCTCTGTACCTTGAACTTGTTGCCATAGAAATTGATATTCAAGATTTTTTTTTGTAGCCTTCTTTACCTGTTCCAAAAATTTGAATTCCACATCATTAAAATATAATTCATAAATATGATGTATCTTCCGGTTTAATGTGTCAACAACCTAATTTTCCTTTCCTTTAACATCCTGCATTTCAAAATCAAACTCTCTCAGGAATGCATTCCATCTAGCCTGGAGAGCGTTCAAATCGGCTTGCTTAAAGTAGCTGGTTAAATTTCTATGGTCAATTTTCATCACAAACATTTTTCCCAATAGGTAATGCCTCCATATCTTAAGTTCATGCACTACTGTAGTCAATTATAAATCATAGGCGGAGTATCGTTGTTCGTCGTCCCTTAAATTTCTAGATTCATATGCCACCACCTTCGCCTCTTGCAATAACACTGCTCCTACTCACTCTTTCCTTACATCAATGCATACTTCAAATTCTAAATTCTGATCTGCCACTTTTAGAACAGCACCAGTGGTCAATAACTATTTTAATTTCTCAAAACTACATTTTGGCATTCATTGGTCTAGTTGAATACTTACCCCTTGTGTTGCAAGGAAGTTATAGGAAATGAAATTTTGGAAAAGCCTTATATAAAATGTCGGTAATAACAAGCCATTCCCATAAAGGATCATATATTTGCTACATTTTTAGGCACCTTCCATTCCATAATAGTATTTATATTTTGAAGGTCTACTGTTATTCCTTCAGTCGAAATGACATGGCCCAAATACTGTATTTATTTCTTGTAGAAGCCACATTGTTGAATTTGGCATATAACTAATGGTCCCTAAAAATTTTCATCACTATACGTAGATGCTCCTTATGTTCGTCCATATTTATGGAATATATTAATATATCGTCTATAAAAAATAGAACAAATTTATCCAAATACAGATGAAATATGCGATGCATTAAACTCATGAATGTTGCAGGTGCTTTGGTCAAACCAAATGGTAGGAACAAAAATTCATAATGCCCATATCTAGTTCAGAAAGTTCTTTTTATAAATATCTTCATCTTTTATCCTTTATCTCATGATATCCAGATCTTAAATTTTTTTTTTTTAAATATTTTTTCCCCTTTTACTTGATCGAACAGATCATCAATCCGAGGCAGTGGACACTTTTTTTTAACATTTAATTTATTAAGTTTCCTATAGTCCATACACATCCGCATGGTGCCATCCTTTTTCTTTACAAACAGTACTGGTGCCCCCCAAGGAGACACGCTGGGATAGATATAACCTTTTTCCAGCAATTCTTGCAATTACATTTTCAATTCTGTTAACTCAGACACACTCATTCGGTATGGTGCTCACGATACCAGTGTTGCACCTCGCATTAACTTGATGGTAAAGTATATATCCCGCTTTGGTGGAAATACTAGTATGTTTTCTAGAAACACATCCCCGAAGTCTTGCACAACTGGTATATTTTCCATCATAGGAACCTTATCTTTGGAATTGGAAAATCCCACCTTAATCGCATAGATTTGACACCCTTTCCTAATGCATTTTCAAAACTAATATGTTGTAATAGGACATGACTGAAGTGGCTTCTTAATTCCTTTCAACTCTTGACGTGTTCCATGTTCAACCTTATAATAAATAATTTTATCTTTGTAATCTACTAGTAAGCAGTGTGCTTCCAACCAGTCCATCCCCAATAATACGTTATAAGAGCTAAAGGTAGAATGTTTAATTCAACCTTAATATTTTGATCCCCAACTTCAAGGAGACAGTTGGAAACTTTGGCATGAACTTTTTGCTTTGCCCCGGTAGCCAACTGTACTAGCCAAGGATTTTTAAACTTTTGGCTTTGTAAGTCATATCTTTCCACAATTCGGGGATTTACATAGCTTAAAATAGCACCGGGATCGACCAAAATAGATATGGGATGAGAATTCATCTTACCTTTCAGTTCTATCATGGTTGGCAGTCTGTTTCATAATCTGAATCTGACCTGTGAAGTTCAAATTCATTTCTGAACTACATAAAGTCTTCTATTTGTTTGTCTTCGTTAAAAACTTGCCAGTATTTCTCGTTGTCAGGGACAGCTGGTCTAAATTTAATCTGAGTTGTATAGTCTTTCGTTTCACATGGCGTTAAGCACGTTCTAGCTGCGTAGGCTAAGCTGTGGGCCGCGATATTTCTCTTTCTTGGGACAAAAATTAATTGGGACTCTTCGAAAGTTTCTAAACGGTCCACAACATCGTTTCGATAGGCCCTGAGTCTGGGATGATGAGCGTTATACTCCCCATTGACTTGCCTAATGATTAATTCGGAATCCCCGTGAACTTTAATTCTCTTGGCTCCTAACTTTTTCAACAAATGTAAGCCCAAAAGCAGGGATTCGTATTCAGCTATGTTGTTTGAACACTGAAATTTTAATTTAAAGGAAACACATTCTGTGTGGTTGTTTTCAGTGTTGCAAATCCAGACACCTACACCAACATTAGTTCTAGTGCATGACCCATCAAAATACATACTCCATAGAGGACTGTTTTCGGTTTCATCTATTTGGTTACTGTCCTCTTCAATTACTGTGCTTTCTAATTTTTCATGATTAGCGGCACTTAATTGAATTTGTTTTGACTCTTCAAGTTTTTCGTTAAGTAGAGGAACGTTTTCTTGAATGTCAAGGTTTAAAAGCAAAGGATGCATGACTTGTATTTCAAGACCCATATTTGGTTTGCTCTTGTTTAAAGGTTCAGCAAACTGTTTTGACAGTTCTGTGGTATTTACCTCCTCCTCTCTATCGGCCATTAACTCTGTTAAATATACTTGTTCGCTAAGTGTTTCATCATTAGGCATAATGAAAGAATCAAGGCGTATATTTACAGAATACAGAGGATATTTTTGTGGTTTGTCTTGACTTGTAACTGTGTATTGCATATGGGACTCCCTGTAAAGTCTTCTAGTCTGATTGAAAACAGGGATAGTCACATAGGTCATGTCCATTTGCATAGTCCCTTGTAACTTAGCCCCCCAAGATCTTGATAATAGCATTCCATACTTTGGGGGCACAACGCCACAACAATATCCATGACTAAACATTTGGCTGGAATTTGGGCTAAGTTAACACAGAGGTCTTTGATTAATCCTAAACACTTTACTCTGCTGGAATCAAAGGAGTATAGGTCCTTGTAAGGTCTGGTGATTTCTAGACCCAGGCTCTCCATTATAGCTTTTGGCATTAAATTATGAGAAGCTCCTGAGTCATGCATAGCGTTGTGCAAAATTTTTTCATGAATGTTTAAACTCACATAAAAGGGAGGAATAGGTCCCTCTTGATACATACCTTCAATCTTTGGACCAAAAATAAGCTCAGGCTAGTCATCATTAAGATTTACTGTATCCTCATTTTCCTCTATATTTAAAGCCTTCAAAATTTGGGTCCTATATACATGCTGGGAAGCTAACTCAGTCAAAGGAACAAATATTTTGATATTTGAAATTTCCTGCTCTAGGCTGAAAGGAATTTGACTCTTTAAAGTGCTGGTCTCAGCCTTATTAGCTGTCACTCTATCAGCAATATCAACTTCCTGATTTGTCCTATTTACATTTGACAAAATGGTTTTAACAGGAGTACTAGCTGAGATGTTAGTACTACTAATGTCTGCACTCTGTTTTTCATTGTTTTGGGTGCCTTTCTCTTTACCATTATCAATATTTACAACCACTGTTTTGTCCTTTTGTTTGACCATTTTAGGCTGGGTTGTAGTGCTATTTTGCGAAGATTTGTCAGAGGTTTTGGTGTTGGGATTTTGTTGACTAGTTTTGCTTCTAAGGTCATATTCTCTTTGAGACTCTATGATGACATTTTCCATGTCTTGATAATAATTTTCATCACCATCTCTTTTGTCATCATAAGGTGTGTATAGACCTTTTTTTCTATCATAATGGACTCCAAAGTCATCACTATCTACCCCCAGAATGTTGATATCATCTTCCTCTGTTATCTCATCTATTTCCTCAACCTCACTTACATTATTTTGATGAAAGGGAGTGATTTGTTGATCATCTTCCCTAGGTCTGTTTGGAGGTTGGTTCCTTCTAAAATTCTGATTCTTGTTCTGGTTTCTGTTTTGAGGAGCATTTTGATTTTGTCTTGCTTGTGCTCTCTTAATTATGCTCATCTCTTTCATCATCTCCTCCATCATTCTCTCCATATTTGAGTTGGAAGTATAAGGTGTGTTTTCCTCTCTAAAAGACACTCTCTTCTCATTTTTCATTCTTTCTCTCTTCTCTATCAAGTTGACTTCCACAGTGAGAGCATCTTTTTGAATCTCCTCAAGAGTTGAAAAATCTCTCTCTCTCAGCTGATAGGCCATCTCAGGGTCAAGCCCCTCAGGAAACTTATTTAATGCTGAGCCTTGTGGAGGCTTTAGATCTGGGGAAAGTGCATTGTATACACTATTGAATCTAGTGCAGTAAGCTTGCACACTTTCCCCAGTGTTTCTATGGAGGTTCTTGAAATTATAAAGGACTTGGAGAGGATTCTTCTTCACTTCCCATTTGTTTAATAATTTCTGATGGAAAGCTTGGAGATCATTGATACTATGGGGGGTTAAGCCTTTAAACCATTTTCTTACTTCTCCCCCCAGACTTTGAGCAAATAATCTAAGCTTGACAGAATCATCATCAATTTCATTTCTGTCAAAGTAGTCATTCATCTTATCCACATGTTGTGATGCAGTTGTAGCATTGTTACCATCATATAACGAAATTTTGGACTGATAGTCCTGTGGAAGATTGACTAATGGTGCAGGAAGGACTAGGGGAGCATACCATGTAGCCATGGCAGGAGGTGGAGGTGGATTTACAAGAGGTGGATTAACATAAGGGAAAGTGGGCTGTATTGGAGTGGTTTGGACAGTGAATGAAGGATGAAGGGATGCAAATGGAACAAAAGTAGATTGCTGAGCTAATCTTGGATGAGAGACACCTAGATTGTGAAGGAAATGCAAATCAGGAGGTGTTGTTTCTCTACTACCAGGATGTTCACTTGTCTCCGAGGATGAAAGTGAAGACTCAGAGTCTAGCTAAATTATATCATCAAATGACCTAGTTCTAAATGGATTTACTAAGTCAGCTTGTGATTGTTGTAGAGCTATAAGATTTTCGAGAACTGGATTAGCTCTCAAGGGTTGTCTGAAAACAGTTGACAATTTAATCCTAGGAGACTTCCTAAGGATACTTTTTGGGTTATCAACTATCTCAGGTGAATCAGGGTCAGGATGGGCTCTAGTGTGAATCTTTCTAGGAGCCACTATGTTGTGTTTTTCAGACCCAAATAAACAAGAAAATTTCAACCAGGTATGACAATATTTAAGAGGTCAACTAATCTGTTTACACAATTTTAATCCTATAGTCCTCTAACTGAGTTTGAATGATATTATAATGATAAGGGTTCTTCCCAGTGGAGTCTTAAGGTTTTTTGAGGATTGTGGAGTCGCCAAGTGGAAGTTCTTAGCTCTTTTGGAGGTAAAAGGTTTTATGGTCCACCACCATGTTTATTAGATACCAATCTGAAATATTTTTAGGTTTTCTGAGTTATTTTTCAATTGTGTGGTTTCTAAGAATATTCTAACTCTGTTTCAAAACTTAGCTATGGTTATGAGACAAAGACAGTCTATTGTTATGGCTAAGCCAATTGATTTTTCAAGGTTAGATAAAGTTTTATGAGAATCCTATGGTTTTCCTATTTTTTCACTAATTCAAACAAGTTTCATCATGATTACCATTTCTTGGTAGTGCTTGAAAATGCTACTTTTAACTCACGATTTTTGTATGAAATTTTAAGGGAACAAGAGACTTTGGGTTCGATCCCCAATGGATTCACTAGAAATGTTAGCTCCCTGTAATCAGCAAGATTGGCAAAAGTTCGATCGCTGGGAGAAACATCGTTTCAACCACTTTGGGATTCTAGGATCTAGCCCTCCTGAATCCGGAGAGGGATCTCTCCAATAAGTGCAAAGATGGATTTGTCTTTGAAGTTTTGGGTAATGATATTAGGCTAGCTAAGAAGGCCAAGGGTTTGTTTTGTTTTTGGATGGTTGAGCATGATTACTGTTTGAGGTGGAAAGTCCTAAATGCAAAGAGTTTCAAAGGTGTGAAGTTGCAAGCAAATAGAGCAAGCTTTGGCCAGGAAGATAGATAATTGCAGGTTTTAGTCCATTGGGTTATGGAGTCATAATAGGGTTTAATTGGAATGGAAAGAGGCAAGAGTGGTCCATGGGGAAAGTCATCTATGTCTAAGGATCTCTTTAAAGTTTGATTTATGGAATTAAATGATACAATAAGAAGGGGATTTAAACAAATGAAGAACAAGAGCAGTCCAGGATCTGGTAAGTACTTTGAAACTAGCCAGCCTTTGACACACACTTAAGAAAAACATGAAAGAAAACTAGGATCAGGTAAGTACTTTGAAACTAGCCAGTGTTTGATACACTTTCAATAGCAAACATATAAAAACAAAGGGAAACTTGAAGGCAACTTTTGGAGAAGAAACTAGCGAGCCAGGCTCACCACAAATCCTCTCCTAGCTCTGCTTTACTTGGTAAATTTCAAGACAAACACAAAGATAACAAAGAATGGCCTAAGATCTGGTAAGTACTTTGAAACTAGCCAGCTTTTAACACATTCCAAGGGATACCTTTCAGACAGTCTTTTGGGATAAAACTAGGACCAGGGTACACCATATCTTCCTTAGTTCATCTCTACTTAACTAATACTGAACATAACATTCAAGAATAATATTCAGCTAAGGCAATAAGACAAGGGAACGCCAGCATTCCTATGCTTAAAATGAATTAAATCATTCCTAAATAACACAGATTGGAAGAAAACATGTAAATAAATATTTTCAGTCAGAGAAGGGTACTGATATATAGTAGGTCCTAACTCTATGCATGTTGTTCTTTATAAGAGAAGATGAAACATAGTGAAAAAAGAAACAAAATGATAAGTTACAATGAGAAAAACATCACCGTCAACATAGACCAGAATCCCATAAATCAGCTTGTATTGATGCTCCAAACCAGTTACAGCTTTAAGTCCAATGCTTTAGTTTAGCAATCATCTACTCGTCTCAGCCTAACTTATCTATCACAAGCAGAGCTTCAAGAGCCAGTGAACACTATTTACAATCAAAAGTTTAAGCTCAAATGTATTTCAAAGTTTTGCAGCCAACAATTTCTCATCTTCTACAGCAGTATTTATAGAAGAATGAGGAGGTGAGATCTAATAAAAGATCTCTCAGGATAATTAATACAGAGTGATGACTTCTCGGCCTTTGAGGGGCTCGATGAAGAAGTTTACAGATGTTTTGTCTGTATTAACTATTTTACACTTTAAGATTAAGCTCGGTGGGAGCTTTTGTTGACTTTTGAGGCTCTGTGTCATGTTGGAGTAACTCTACAGATATTTTTTTTGCATTAAGTTCCTTGCAGAAGTAACTCTCTGGCTGTGCTAAGGTGAATATCTTCATTTGATCAATAACTTCGGCCTATGTTCGAATGCTTTGAGGCACAGGTGGCTTCGTGGTAGCTGGGAGGAATAAATTCGCCTCAGATGTGGCGGTGGAGGCCTTTCTGTCTGGTAACACTTATGATGTTCCTTTAATTGTGTTTTTAGTCCTGGAGATTAGGCTTTTGATAATCATTCTTAGCCATAATCCTCAAATCTGTCTTCAATATTCTGTTCTGGTATGTCCTGTCTTCGACACTGGTACTCTTTTAAGTGTGTTTTAATAACACAGTGTCTTGTTGATGTGCAGGTTGCGCAAGGCTCGTATGGCATCAGTGCCTATGAAGTATTGACGAGACCTGGAGTAGAGCCTTTTTAGTCCCTTTCCCTTTGATAACCAAAAGGCCAGAGGATCATCACCCTCGGCATTCTTTTCCTTCATATTATGGGAAAAACCTTCGAAACCTGCAAAATAAACAAAACATTATGAAATCCTGCATTTTTTGGGAAAGACTGCTTCAGAGGGCGTGGGGAGGATCGTAGCCGTTGGATGGCAGCATCCAACAGCAGAGATCAGCTAAGAGAAGGTAAAAAGCAGAAAAAAGGGAAGAATAAGACGGAATGATATGGGACCGTCCGATCTTGACATGTGGACGGTCCAGATCCAATCAGAGGATCGCAATCGGCGGAGAAACAATGTTAATGCGCTTGGAAAAAACTTGCGATGTAGTGCGGGTCATTGATCTGAGGATCAGATCAACGGTGGAGAATGGATCGAAGGGATGGCCGATCAGGAGGAACGAAAAAATGCACCCGATGAAACTTGTGATGCAATTGAGCGCTGACCGTCGATCTTCAGATCAGATCGACAGTGAGAGATGCGTCAAGAGGTCGCAATTGGTGGGGTAAAGGTTAATGATCGAAGCAATTGTGGGCCATTGGATCTGGGAAGGCGGAGAGGAGATCGATGGTGGACAACCAATCGGGCATCGGCAATCGCAGGTGGACAAATAAATGCATCAAATGAAAATTGTGATGCGATGTAGTGCGGGCCGTTGATCGGCTCCAGATCGATGGTAGATATTGCTTTAAACTTTGCACCAACGGAAACCCTTTATGACATAAAAAACCCAAAAATTTTAATATGACAAAGGTTTTGGTGGCGGAATATATATATACGAATAGGATGGTGCCCGATTGTAGGGCCTTTGGTCTTTGTGAAATACAATATGCCCGGGGCGTATATAACAAAGGGCCAATCACAATTGAAGCCTTGGGCTCGGTCTTTTCAATCTACCCATTGGAATTTTGTGATGCGATTGGCGCCTCGGGACTTAAACTCTTGGTCCCAGGTGTAGGTTATATGGGATGGAAAGTGGAGGGGGCATGATTTACATATATGTGACCCAATCTCATCGGAATTTTTGATGTGGTATTTCAATCAACCCATTGTGGATTTCTCCGATGCGATTGCGCTTTGGGTCTTCATTAACCTTTCCGATGCGATAAGCGCTAAAAGGATATAGCACCTGGTTCTAGGGTGCGGGCATGTGGGGAAAGTGGTTTAAGACTTAGCCCAAGGGGGCTTAAGTCCTTAGTAGTAAAAACTTGTTTTTTATGAAATTTTTCAGAGTTTTCAATGGATTTGGGGGTTTTGGTAAGGTTAAAAAGTGAGTTCTTAACCTCGTAAAAATGATTTTCATGAATGGAAGAAAATAAATCATGAAAATAGAGGATTTTTATGGAGAAAAAGGGGGGCAAAATGAAGGTTATTTTTGAGTGGAGGAAGGGGAAAAATGATGATTTTGCAGCAATATTTTCACTTATGGAAACAATAGAAATTCTGAGTATAAAAAAGGGAACAGAAGTGAAGATTTGGACAGAGGCATGAGGCCTTCAAGGATCTTCAAGAGCCAACACTTTTTAACAATAAAATTTGTTCCTTGAAGGCTCAAAAAGTTTTATTCACCTTTTGCTATAAAAAATTTTATAGGTGGCTAACAGGTCCTCAGTTGTCCATTTGGATCTTTGCTAATTTTTCCCAATTTTCTTGTTTGTTGAATTCCTTACAACGACTTTATAATTTCTAGATTTGCTATTTCTAAAGCTTGAAGAATTTTTATCTCCTTTCTTCGATGGTCAGTTTCTGCCAGCTTCTCCTTTTGATTTGGAGTGATGATAGCACATCCATGCCTTTCAAATTATGTCATCCATCATTGTTGGACCTACAAATTCAATTCTCTCTTTCATGTGAACATATAAACTACTCAAAAATCGTTGTACTTTTGCCTTCTCATCCTTTAAATATGGCATGTGTCTTAACATAGAAGTAAATTTGGTGATGAATTCATCTATAGATAGTTGGCCCAACCGCAAATCATTAAATTCCCAGTATTTTTCATCATAGAATCATTCTGTTACGTACTTATCCTTGAAGTATTGCTAGAATTAATCCCAGGTTACATTCTGGTCTTCAATTCCACGTACGTTTTTCACTTCTTCCCACCATAACGTAGCCTTCTCTCACAATTTGTAGATGGCCAACCAGGATTTGATTTTTTTGTCATACTCGTACACTTGAAAATATTTATTCATGTTAACAATCCAAGTTGCCACCTCCTCAGCCTCTCCATCAAATACAGGGGGTTTAATCTTCCAGAATTCCTCTTGCAAATCCACTCTCTGCTTCTTCAGTTCTTGATGATCTGAAGCATTTTCAAACTTAGCCTCATTGTAATTCCTACTCTTGTTGCTTCGATGAGTGCAACTTCCCTCGGGATTATCAAGAATATGTTGTTGTTGCTCGCCTTGTACATGGGTTTCCCTCTCAGAGATAGGCTATGTGGTGGGATGATTTTGCTTATCTGAAAGACTCTTGAGTATCTTTTCCTGCTCCCTCATCGATATCTCATTGTCACTTCGTACTCAAACCATTTCCATATGGAGTTGTTAAACGGTGTCCAACAACCTATTGGTATGTCTTTGTTGTTCTTCCAGCAATCTCTTGCTTTGTTGGTGCTGATCTATACTTAGTTGCACCCACATTTCTAGATTCTATTCTTGGTTAGGCTGGCGGTGAATCTCCCCTGTAGTCCTGGGTGTTTGATGTATGGATCCCCTTCTCATTTTTCGTAGTAAATTTCTTCCTTCAGTTTTGTGCACATTTACCCACATCAATTGTTATTTAAGTGACCCTTTGTTGGTCCCAACGCTTGAATGCTACTTTCATACCACTTGTAACGTTCATTCATATCATTTAACCATCATAATTTTTGTTTTTGCCTTAACTTTCCATTCTAATTACTTTAGGAATATTTATCTTAGATTATATTGTAAAAACTAAGGAACTTACCTTAATTGTATTTGCTAGGAATCAATAAATATAATGTCATGATCCACAAAGTAAAACTATAGATATACTCATATTACAATAATAGAATAAGTGTCACATGACACTACCATGCCATACTTTAATCCTTGGTTCATCATACCATACAACCTTGCATTCACAATTATTATATAGTTTAATTACTTTCGCTCCGAGGTGGATTAACTATACCCACTCAGGCATAGTTGCAATGATGGTACAAATATTAATATCAATAGATGATATATGTTCCATGGAGTTATGAAATTATTTATGAAATTTATGGACCTATCATTCCAGAACCTTGATTTCTTTTGTGATCACCTTACGTTGGCATGTGGCTCTGTTTCCTCCATAGGTATGCTCACAACATCGACGGTGAAGTTTGATCCAGGGTTCGTTAGGGTATCAACCTACCCCCATATAAACCCTAACCACTCCATTCTTGTGCCTCAGCCACTTCAAGCTTCGAGTTGTGCAACCATGGAGTTTCCACTGTGTAGGGTTTTTCTCACAGAGGCTCAGGAAATGATGAGTCTCTTCCACTGCTATGTCAGTGTCTTGCTTCTTACTGCCGGAATCTATGCTAATTCTTTTAGGATGAGCCTTCGTGCTCACGATTCTATCACTGGGTTAATAAAATGCCTCTACATTTTCTTTTCCCAACAGAAGCTCGACCATAGTGTGGCCATGGTGCCCAGGTTTATACCAAGCTATATGCATTGGTCTTTAGATGAAGGCAGTCCTCTTCAGCTTATGTCTAAGGTAAATTTTCCTTATTCGGTTTATCTAGCCATTATTTTTTTTCTTCTATATACCTTTAGAACCTAATTCTTTTCACTATATCTATTGTTATTTGACATATTCTCATACCCAGATTTATATTCTTGTATTACAAGTCCAAGGGCACATTGCTTCTAGTTGACCCAAGGTAAGGTTATTCAATTTCTCCTGGTCTGGAACTCTTGTGATAACAATGTTTTGTTTAATTTTTTACTAACTCATCTATGCTTTTTGCCGTGCATGTAATGTCTCCAACCTCATTTTTTGTTGGCGCATTTTCCTTCTCCTACAACAAATCCTACCTGAAGAGGCTTCATTTTCTTTCAAGTGCATTTTTTAATTACACAACTGTTTATTTCGTTGGTTCTCAATGTTGTTTCTCCAGTTAGAGGGTTTATATTTATGTTAGCCCTTTGAGGGTTTGCTTCTCATTTTTCCCTGTTAAGGGCGAGAGTGGTTAACTCTGATATTGATATGGATTTGGTGGCCAATTTTTTTGGTTATCACACAACTGTGCAAAATTACCCCTAAGGGTTTATTGCTACTTCTTGTTATACATTATACACACACACACACACATATATATACGTGTTCCACCGACACCACGAAGAAATTTTTCATGTGTTGACTCCATTCAATAGATGGTTTGGTATTAAAACCACCCAGGTTTTATGTTTAAACTTCGAACAGTGAGGTTCCACTGTGCTTGTTTACTTATTTATAAATTAGTATGTTTTATGAATTCTACAGACCCTTCATTCTCTGGTTTCCAGACTTTATCACGACTATGCTCAAGTTTTTCTTTTCTTGTGACAGTCCCTTTGTTATTTTCAATATTAACTCTATTCCTTTTGGGTGCATGTTTCAGTTTCTTCCTTAAGTCATCTTGTTGATAATTTGCAGTGCTCTATGGTTCTTCCATTTGAAAACTTATTAGGTTATTTTAAAGGAAATTGTACTCAAAGTTTTTACTCTCTATATATAATTTTTCTTTGTTTTTATCGCTTGGCTATAATGGAATATTATTTTTCTGTAAATGCATAATATCTCCTTGCGAAGAATTCCTAGATTTAAGATTGTAACAATGTTATGAATAAGGAATACTAGTTCTTTCAACATCTTTCTTTCATAAAGTAACTCCTGATTTACTTAAAAGTTTAATAGTTTACATTTTATTCTATTCGCATCTACTTCTAGATTTATTCTAAATGAGTGTCTAGACCACTCTAAGGGGATTTTTCCCTTTGTCTATGTATAAGTTAGTTTTTTTTTGTAAGTTTTGTTATGTATAAGTTAGTTTTTCCTACATGACAGACAATATTTTTCGTGGGATTTTCTTTCCCAAGATTTAACTGTCAAACCCGATATATTTAGAGTTTCTACCAAAGGTTATCTAATGTTTCTTTTAATTCCCTTTTACATAGTTTTGAATTACAAAATAAGAAAATTTGCAAACAAGGAAACTTTTCCTTAATCTACTATCTACATAGTTTTCAACTTTTGTAAGTTCTTTTGCCAGATAAACACATCAATTAGAATTTTTGTTTCTATATCTGAGCATACATTTCATAAGTAAATATACAAGATTCTTTTCCATACAGATTCACTTATCTTACTTTATGTAAACTTTGATGCCTTCCGCCCAACCTTGAGTGAGGCAATGACATCCTGTACTCCCCTCGTGCTCCTCAGCAAAGTAGGAAATCATATCAGTATGTTTATCCAATGACGTATACCTCAAGCCTCCTCTCCAGTCTCTTCTCCTAATCAGGTAGCCGAGTTCCATTGGTTTTCCACCAGCTCTGGATGCTCTCTCCTTCCAGCTTCCGAGTTGTTCCTCTTCACCTATACAAAAGCCCTTTCCTCCTCTAGTATTTTCTTTTTATTCCCTAGAGGAGGAAAGGTAACTTCCAGTAACTGCTTTATTCAACTACTTTGGAGTCTTGGAAACTTTTGACCATCAAATTCATGACATCCTACCGTATTTAAAACTTTATTTTCAAAAGTAAGAAACTTTAACTCACAAATTTTGATTAACATACTTGTTAATCTGCTGACTAAAAATTAAATACTTCAGTGTCTAATTACAAATATCTTTTAACCAGTCATCATTAAATACGTGTGTTATAGTTATTAATTAATAATTTCAAAGAAATATTGCTAGTTAGCCATTTAAAATTTTATTAGTCAAATTAAAAACAAATACAATCCGACAAACTCATTAATAATTAAGTGAAAAATAATTAGAACCAAAAATTTATTATGCATCATCAAAATGTATAATTCAATTAAAAAATACCTCGATTTACCAATCAGTAAAACCTAAATTAACTGAATTCTAAACTATCAAATTAAATTAGATTTAGTATTTTACTTTAATTTAATTATATTTAAACAAAACTTCATGTACTAACTACTATATAACACTTAACTATAACATATGTATTCTTTGAGAGCTTATAATGTAATGTATCAAAATTATCTTTCTAAATTCTTCAATAAAATAAAAACAAGTAAATGCTTTTATTTTTAAAACATTCCGGATTTCCAACCCTAATAAAATTAAAAAGCTTTCAATACGTAGGGGATAGTTTTAATTAGAAGCAAAGTTGTCCTATATTGTAATATATGGAAAACATTGAAATTACGTAAATAATTTCATGGTTTTATGGAATGTTTAATGTAGTGTTCATTTTCTAGGCGAAAGAAATCAATGGTATCGTGTGAAGCTAATCTTGGTTCCTTGCCACACTACTGGATGGCATTTAGTCTTACCCGCGTTATACTGTATTTATTCCGAACTCACTAGGACGCTTATCTTAGAAGTTTACATCAAATTTTTAAATAAATGTTAAAAATTGAATCTATTAATTATTAATTAAATAGTTTTTTTAGGTGAGATATCTGTACAGTGTACAAACACGTATTAAATATTAAGTTAAATAAGTTTCAAATATATAAAATATGAAATTTAAAATTAGAGTCTTAATCTTATCCTCATCACAACAACCATCTAAATATAACTTTCTCCATTACTTCCAACAATAAACCAATAAGAAGGGCTTTGTATCTCTACCACTTTGTCCACTGCTGTGCAAGCCTCCATCATCTTTGTTTATGTTTCTTAAACAAGATGAACTCTATGTCTGCAGGTGATGAATCAAGAAATATAATATACATAGTCGAATGTTGAAGTTAATATGTTAAGTGTATTTATTTATTTTTTGAGAAAAAAATGTTATCCAGGTTCATAAATTATATCATCATATACATTCTCTTTAGATTTTCCACTATCATATTAAAATAATATATTTGTTTAAACTTATGACGTTATGCTAATATTTTCAGAAAATGTAAGGATAGTTGTGTTATACAATTTATATATCCGTAGAATGTGTTACTAAATGTATTTAGTTTTTTAGGCTAATAAATTCATTTTTCAATGACAATAATGGAACTAACTTTATGAGTTAAAACATAGAAACACAATTTTATAATAAATAACAGTGCTTTTTCTTCAAAATCAGAATTCCTTCACTAACTTTAATAGCTTCCTTGGGCAGGTCATCTTCTTAAATTAGCTCCAAGAATTATCAACAAAAGGGTAGTTTAAAAAAATCTTGGCATCATTTTTATTTTGGAAAAATAGGTCTGACATTTATATCAGTTAATTTAGTTATCAACCAAAGGGGTAGGTTTAAAAATCTTCGCATCAGTTTTCATCATGGAATAATAGGTCTGACATTTATATCAATTAATTTAATTAGATGTTTTATTTAATTGATGAAAATTTGAAAATTTCAAATATCCCTATTTTTTTAATTATTTTTCCATGATATATTTCAACATAAATATTAATGGTATGATCATGCTCTTAATCCATGCATCCCCATTAAAGAAACCTAATCATACCCTAAAAAAAATTATAATTTTTATTATTATTATGTTTGGGACTTGTCTTTAGTGCGATTTTTTGAAGTTTTAGGTGTCGGAATTCGGTGAAAAGTTTTGAGGTAAAATCTTGGTTTTTATTATTCAAACTAGTTTTTTGACTCTATATATGGATTCAACACCCTCAAAAACCTCTAGGGCACTTCCATTGTGCAAAGTTAGCAATCAAACTTCTATTTTCAATAAATTTCTACAGGAATTTAGAGAAATTACACCGTAAAAAGTCACCGTAAAATTCTTCAAAAAGTCGCACTAAAGACTACTCTTTATATTTCTGTCACATAATATGTTTCAATATCTTACCTTTTCATATGTTTGTATATGATTTCAAAGATAAAATAAATAATTGATGATGATGATGATGGTTAACATCCACTAAGACCAATCTTTGGTCTATCGGACCTAAAGAAAAGAGTTATTTAATTTGATTTAAGATTTATTCCTATGCTCAAAAAGCTTGGAGAGAAGCCTCCCGAGATCACTATAATTTTTACATCTTAAAAGGCTAGGAAGGTCAATATTGCAACAAATATTATGAAATTGAGCTCTAATGTGGTTGTACGCGGGGCACTCTAAGATGAAGTGATTTTCATCCTTGATGTTCATATTCTCACAGAGATGGCAGATCCTTTCCATCCATGGTGTTTTAGGAACTGTCCAATGACCTGTTTCACTATGGAGCTCATGAGAGTTCGTTCTAATATTGGCTATATTAATTTTCTTTTTTGAGCTAGTTAAAATAGAGAGATACTTTTGATCTTCTAAGGTGGGGTTCATGACCTCCTTATAATACCTTAAATTTCTTTTTGCTGCTAGATCTTTCTCGCACCACTTTTTTTCTTTCAACTTAGAAGTAACAATTTTTTTAATGTTATTGATGCTTTGCAATGCAACATTCTCGTCGATCTCCCAATGGTTTAACCAGGCCCTGGTGTCTTTATACCAACCTCATTTAATCCTTAGGTGATTTTGGCTGGAATTTAAAGCTAGCTTAGGAATTCTGTGGTCTCCTATGCTATTGAGAAGCCTAGTCATAGCTAGGCTCTCGATAAGGGAAAGACCCACTAAATGTCTTCTAATGAGAAAAATTCTTTCGTCGTGAGCAGGGTTTCAAAATCCCTGGCATTTGGAGATTCATAGAGCTTTTTAAGATAGGAATTCGAGTCGTGTAAAGCAATTTTATTATTATCTTTAGTTTTCCTAGTTAAAATCTGCCTTCAAAAATATATTTATGGTTTTTATAGTAATTTCCTTTAGTTTTTTTTTTGTTTCTATGAATCGTGCCTTATTAATAATTATTATAATTAATAATTAATCATATTATAATTTTTTATTTTAATATAAATATTTATACTACTTTTACTTATTATTTATATTTATATTATTTATTATCTAATTATTTAAGAGTACTAAATAATAATACTAATAATAAGAATGATACTATATAATCTATAAATAATAATAAAATTATAATGTTAATATTAATAAATAAATGATATTAAATGTGGTTGATATATTTCTATCAATCATATTTATTAATGTGGTTGTGAATATATGATTATTATACACCTATATACATGTGTCGCACACATTTATTAATGCGTTTGTGCTTGTAATATGATTATAAAGATAGAATAAATAATAAATATTATTTAAAAATAAATTTATGGTCTTCATGGTAATTTCCTTTACATTCTTGTTTCTATGAATCTTAGAAAATTCCAAATCATAAGCAACTTATCTTAAATAATAACTAATAAACAATTGTGATTTAAACAACCTAAATAATAAGTAATGCATAGAGTATTATTACCTAAGAACATATAATTAAGGAACTATAAAGAAAGTAAGATGTCTTCATTATTTTTAAATCAATTTATATAAATCACTATCTAACAGAAGTTTAAAAAACTATTACAATTTATTAATTTCTAATAAAATCTTGGGTTATCTTGAATAAACATGACCCATTGATTAAAAAATTTGAAATATGTTCAAAATATAGACACAAGATTTAATTTTAATTTTGTGATTGTACTTATTTTTATATTTTTATATTTAAAGTTTGAAATTGATGATGATGATGATGTCATCGTCTATGAGACCTTAAGAAAATAAATTAGTTGAGACTTCTTAAAATATTATTTCTATAATCAAATAGAAGGGAGAGGAGCATTCTGAGGTCACTAGATTTGTTCTGGTTGAAAAAGTCAAGAAGGTTGGAAGTACGAACAATAGTTTAGAAGTGAGAACGAACATGAGTGAGGGTCGGACAATCCAAGAGAAAGTGTTTTTCATCTTCAATCCTCTTAATGTCACACAACTGACAAATCCCTTCTTCTGAGGGTGTTTTAGGGATAGAACAATGCCCTGTTTCATTTCTAAGCTAGTGGGAGTTAGTTCTTATCTTCACAATGTTCAGTTTTCTTCTTATCACTACTTAAGACAAAGAGATAATTCTGGTTAGTTAGGTTGGGGTTGATCACATCCTTATAGTACGTTAACTTCCATTTCCCCTCAAGATCCTTATCATTGTACTATTTTTCCTTAAATTTAGAAGTGATATTTTTTTTAATATTATTCTATTCTCCAATATGATATCCTCATTTACCTCACATAGTTCAGACATGCTTTTGCATCCTTTTGCCAACCCTGCTCAAGCAGGAGGTGGGGGTTTTTGCTAGAAATAATAGCAATTCTGGGGAAATTCTTGGTTTCCATATTGTAAAGCCTCTTCGTATATATCAGATAGTGAAGCATAACTATGAATTCAATGGGAGGAAGATTGGCTTCAGTCAAGAGGATAGGATAGAGAGTATTACCTTAAATATTGAGGTTATATGTTATAAATTTATTTTGGATCATCTCAATCTTATCTTCCTCCGTGATTCTCTAGATATACTACATCCCCAAACTTCACATCCATATAAAATCACA
Source organism: Pinus albicaulis (assembly GCA_034641835.2). NCBI lineage: Eukaryota > Viridiplantae > Streptophyta > Pinopsida > Pinales > Pinaceae > Pinus > Pinus albicaulis. Next base: position 156,838,790 of record CM076583.1, on the reverse strand, counting down.
GGGGTGACAAGAGTCTCAAAGAGGAACAGTTTTTACTCCAAACCCAAATATAAGTTGTCTTATAGTTGTTTTCAAGCTGATAATAAGATTTCCAACCACCAATGATTCTTTTCTCAATGTTGTAATTCCAATTGAGCTGATGATTAATGTCAATATGTAAGTATATGTATGAAGAAAATTTCTCCAAGAAATTATTATTGTAGGTGAAATTATCATCGTTAATCATTTTGGACTTAATTATCATGACTTTAGTCTTGTCAGTATTAACATCCATACCCATCTTAGAGAAGTAATCATCAAGGATATTAATTTGTTTGTCAGGATCCTCATATCTTCTTGCCAAAAGAAGAATGTTGTCATCATAAATGAGAAGAGTAATGACCATTCCAACGAGCTTGGTGTGATATCGTCCTCCAGATTCCATACAGGCTTCAAGCTTATCAATGCAAATGTGGAAAAGTGTAGGGGATAAGGGACACCTTGCTTGAGGTTGATTTTTCATTTAATGTCTTTAGACCATCCTTTAGTGGTCTTAAGCTAGGAAACACCATTCTCATATAGACGAATCACAGTCACCCTCAACTGAAGAGGGACCATTATCTCTTGGAGTCTTTGCCATATCTTATCTCGAGGAACCGTGGTGAAATATTTCTTAAATTCAATAAAATAACAAAATAGATTGGACTTACTATCACAACATTCCTCAGCAACGATTCTAAGAGTGAAAAGATATTCAATAGTTGAGTGATGTCTTTTAAAGCCATATTTCCCTTTAGACCTTTTTTCATGGTTTTCAAGCCATACACTAATATTTTTTTCTAGAATGAGCCTATAAATTTGGGCTAAGATGTGGCTAATCATAATGGTGTCATAGTTAGAGGTAATATTTTTATCCCCACATTTAAATATAGGCACAATAAAAATTTCTATCCAAGGCTTAGGGAATCCATGATTTACAACCAGATTGAGTTTGTGAATATGAGGAATGAGGATAGAGCTTCCCATTTTATAATTTTGGCCGATAACCCTCAATATCCCTGGCTTTCCCATTTGTGAGTTTCTTAATCGTGAAATACACGTCTTCTAAAGAGAAAATATCCTCCTCTATATGAGTATTTATGAAACTTTCCATGGTGTCTAGAGAGTCATAAATATTCTTAAGATAATTATCCCAATTCTTCAAGGGGATCATATTATTTTCTTTTGTTTTAAAAACTAGTATATTCTTCCAAAACTTTCTAGGATCAAGTTTAGAAAGATGGAGAATATTCTCTTTCCTCTTATTAATATAGGATCATTTATTTTTATAATATTTTTTTATATATTTATTTTCTGAAGCTTTGCAGTTTCATTGGGAGCATCTCTTATTGCTTTTTATTCACTTTTACATTTGTTATCATACCAGGGGTTGGAAGTTCTATCGTTATTATTATATGATACCTCAGTAGAGAATTTATTAATGGTAGTGCAAAGGGTTGTAGTGAAATAAAGGTAAATGGGATCAATGTTATCGTTATATGTTAGGTAACCAAGTTTCCTCTTTAAATCTTATAAGAGGTCATTTTTACTCTTTTTAAACCGAATGTGCTTTTGAATTTCACCATTCATTTTCACGTGGTTGGTGTGTATTTCAACCTTAAGGGTTAGAGATAAGCATGTGTGGTAAAAATTGAGCATATATCCATATTAACTCTGGATCTATCAAGGGTTGAGAGGGATAAAATATCTCAAGGTGAAAACTTATTTTTTGAAAGAAAAACATGAGGAAAGGTTTTCACCTCAAGAGATTTGATCCCTCTCGGTGCTTGATAGATAAAAAGTTAAGATGAATCTAGGTTGGTTTCAGTGTTTTGTGGCTAAGGAAAATATATCGAACATATCATTAATTTTATCAATAATATGTAAATACATGTAATAATAATATAATTGTTTTAATATACTAAATATTTCTAAGATTTATCTTCTCATTTTAATTTTAAAATTTCTGAGTCACCTCAGTTTGTTGAGATGATAAATGTTGTAAAATAAATTTAATGATAAAAATTATGAAATAAAAATTTTGAATTACAAATAGTCTTCATTGTGATCAATCTCTGGTTTTTCCAAATCTTGCATAGCCAAGGCTTGGAGTTGGAGGGGGAGAGAAGGAGGTAAGAATAAATACATATAGAGTGAGAAGTGGAGAGAGAGTATCTATGTTTAGGGCTGATATAAATAAACATAGAAGGAGAGAGAAGTAGAAAGGGAGGGATATAGTAACATAGTTCGAGAGAGAGATAGATTTATGGGGAAGAGAGAGATAGATAGATAGAGAGAATTGAATGGAAAACAGAGAGTGGGGGGGGGGGGGGGCAGATAGAGGGTTGCATCAAGGTTTTCCCAATCTTTAAGATGAATCAATGTAGGATATATAATATGAATCAATGTAGGAGAATTGTCGTGTCACACCTTTCGCTCGAGGCACCTCATGGGTCCTTGGGATTGAAAAAGCCCGATAATAAAAGGTGAAATTAAGGTGGTCTACAGCGTCATCGCAAGGTGGTATGTTGTTGTTAGAGCTCAAATTTAATCTGTGTGAAGAGGAGAGGATTCTGAGCATCGAACTTGTCTGCCATGACGATATAGGTTATCGATGGTGCATGTGAGGGCCTGTTGGGTATGATGATGGATCGACACACCAGGGGGAGTTTCAACAGTTGTGGAGCTCCTCGATGCATCTGGATCACCTCTATGGTGGGGCATCGGATGATGTAGGGTTTCATAAGGTGAATTTCATGCGTAGTTTTGGTGGCAAAGTTATTCCAATACCAAGTGATGGTGCCCTGAGGTATGTGGGGGGTGAGACTCATATTGTCATAACGCACAGAGGTATTGGCCTTATAGATCTCATGCAAAAGATGATGGAAATATATGGCTAGGATCTGTTGCTGAAGTATACATTTAAACATCAAGATCTTGATACTTTGGTGTATGTTTCTTGTGATGACGATATTGAAAATATGATGGTTGAATATGAGAGACACCTGGAAGGATTGTGTGAAGTATATTCAAGGGTGAGGATATTTCTCTTCCCTGCATCATTGAATGAAGACCCCAGTTTGAAAAATTGACTACTGTGTTGCGTCTTATGCATGGGAGAGAGCCCGTTTGAGGGTGGACAACCCTTGCCGATCTGTGCGTGGTTATTACTACATTGAGCCAAACTTGATCTTGAAGAGTTGATCTATTTAATGGATCCAAAGAAACCTGTGGTGGATGCGAATAGTGCAGAGATCGGTATATAATATGACTATTTCGAAGGCATGAAAAAGCTCAAATATCATTTACATTATAAGGTTGCACAATTCTTACTCTCTAAATTTCTTTCATTATGTTTAGGAATAATTTAAAGCATACAACATGGAGAAGTTTGTTTTTTTAGTTGTGAGGCAGGGAGCAATGAATCCCCTTCGAAGCTCTATGATATTAATGCACTCACTGATGATGACCAACATGTAGAGATTCTAGCCTTCTGTTGGGTCATCATATATATATACTCACGGTTTTCATGTGTATAGACATCTCCTCTATTATTTTGGTATTCTTTCGTTTGACAGGATTAGAGAAGATCAGAAAGAAATGCTCGAGGAGCTTCTTAAAACCATATCTATTGCATTATATCAAGTCTACGATGAAATAGGTAGACTATCGTGAAACTGTCAAGAATTTGGGGTACGACATTAAAAGGAAAAGCGGTGGAGTCCTTTAGGGCTTACCTCCACATCAAGGAAAAGACCCTATAGAGGAGGTTATAAAGGAGGTTTTAGTGTTATAAAATTGGCCAAAGTTGTCAAAAAACATTTTCTACAACATCTATTTTCAGTAACTGAGGGTTTGGCGAAGCTTCTAATGGACTTTCAACACAACTAAAAAAACTGAGCTACCGAAGGTTATTATGGATTTTTTTTTCATCAGTGCGTTATTCAAGTGTCAATGCACCGGTCAATTTTAGAGTAAACATCCTGGTGCGTGTCATCCAGACGGTCGAACCGGGGCAGTCGAAGGTGCATGCACCGAATCGTAAAGGTCTAAAACTGCACCGGGCGCACTGTAGGTGATACAATGCACTGGGTCGTTCTAATTGGTATTGGGATTTGTGCAGTGCCCATAGGTCGTATCAATGAATATGTTCATAGTATTATAGAAATGCATCAATGTGCCGTATCACACAAATGCACCGATTGTTCTAATTCATATTGGTATTTGTACGCTACCCATAGGTTGTACAAACACATCGGTGAGCAATCACACATAAACGCACAAGTGCACAAACGCACCGAGAGTTATAATTGGTATTGGTATTTGTGCAGTGCCCATAGGTTGTAGAAACACACCGGTGTACATTAACTGACACACACCTATGTGCATTTTGTATTTATTAGAAACATCGACCTGTGACAATGCAATTATTATGATTTTTTTTAATTCATTATTCATCAAAAGTCGACACATATCTTATAACAGTATTCATATCAATTCAATTTTTATTAGTGCATTTGAATGTGATGTTTGGATTAATTTGTTATATCATATCATAATTATTGTGATTGTTTTAATTCATTATTCATCAAAAGATGATACATATATTATAATTGTACTCATATCAATTAAAATTTTATTATTACATATGATTGTTATGTTATATCATATCATTAGATTTCACATCTCTTCATTATAATATTTAATCACCCATAAATTTAATCAGTGGTGTTACATTTCATAGCGACAATGGGGAACGCAATAGAATAAATTAAAACATATTTTATTATTATATATATGAATAAGAGAGTCTTTGTCATAAAAAATGGGATATTTATTGCTATCCCTTTTTCTTTCAATTGGGAAACTATGTCCATTACATTAAACAAAATGTGTGATTTCACAAACAAATATTTAAAAAATTACAACGCATTTCTTTGATATCCAAACACAATGATAATCATTCTTCGCTTGAATTGTTTTCACTACTCGAGCTACCTCCATGACCTGGGTTATTTTGAGGAATGTTTTGTTCACATTTTTTATAGTTTTCTTCTTCTTGACCTTCCATATACAAACATAAAAAAAAAATTGTAATGAGCGTATACACATTGGTGAGAATAATGAAAATTTTAATATTAAATAATATACATCCATGTAAATCGAAAAGAAATGATGTACCATAGAAAAAATTGACTCATGAACTATACACATTCTTTCAAAACAAAATTTCATGCCATCTTTCAAGATTTCATCTGTTGGCGCAAATCCATACTTTGTTTCCTATAAGTTTTATACCCCATAGAAAATCATATATTTAATATAAATGATTTTTTTGTTCTATTAATTATAGACAAAGCTAAGTAAAACAAGATCGATAGATGCTTACAAATTGTACAATTAATTTATGATATTCCAAACTATACTCACAACCCATATTTAACCCAATCTTAATCAATTCCTCTAATTGTTCTTCTTTGTATGTTAGCACCTATTTGAAGAAATTCAATGATGATTGTTGTAAAACAACTTAAGATATACAAAAATGAAATCTAGTTAAGTTGTTATAAGGAAGTAAAAATTACTCACAAACTTAAATATCAACACTTTTCTTCATTGTCATCCTGTTTTATGTGCTAAATTGGTTCCATTATCATTTATTTTCTGCAAGAAAATACTTGAAAATTAATATTTAATGATAAATTGTTTACTTATTATAACTAATCGAAAAATTCAATGATTACATATTACATTTGAAGCACGTTGTTTTTGAGGTGGCTCCTCCTGCGATGCAATTTTTTCCATTTCTTTGACCATCTCCTTATACATATTTTTGGACATTCCTACTGGCATATTTATGATATGAGCTCATTCATCTTTTGAGATTTTCATAATATTCCTGAAAATGTAACATGAAAATAAAATATTTAATTTTTTGATTGATATATGAAAAGTAAATATAACAAAAGTGATATTTATAAATAATTCTAGAAAAACATTTAAAAGAATATTACTTTTTCATTCCTTCTTTTTTGTTGTTGTACGTTTTTGCTATTAAAAGTCTGACATGTCTAATTGACCAATTCTCTAGAAACTCTTCATGTAGTTTAGATAAAATTTGATTCTTGGAATCATTGGATTCATTTTTGTATTGTAAGTGGAAAGAACGTCTATACATTCTTTCCACTAGATCCCTCAAACTTTTGTATAAGTCCCCCCCCCCCCTTCGTTAACCTCAGCTGTCGGATGAGCTAAGGAGCAATTCATTTTCATTTTCATGTTCTATTTTTTTTCTTTTCTTAGAATAACATTCCTTTTCTGAGTTGTTGGTCACTGTAGAACATTAAATATATGTGAATTAATAGTTCTTTTGAAACATCTTATCTAATAATTTTAAGTATATTATTAATGAAAATTAAAAAAAAAGAAACTCATATTGGATCGATAGTATTTTTTTCATTCACCTGATTCATCCTTTTGCAATTTTTCCATCAAGATTTTATGCTCTTCTGGTCCTAGATCAGAAATAACCTTATCGAGCTTCATCATTTTGTGGCTCTACATGATACACAATAAACAATACATATTAGTTAAACTTATATATAGTTCAAAAATAATACTTTTTGTAAAGAATTTATAAAGAACTTGCATTTTTTTATTTTCTTGATGTGTTATAAGTATTTTTGTTACTTGATCTCTTGTTAGCCATTTCTTTATCAATATGAAAACTGTACCATATCATTAATTAATATATTTTATAAATAAATCATCACTATTTTCAGGTAAAAAAAAATATCAAGAAACCGGTGCACTTTTCATGCTGTACATACCGACGTCGGTGCGTCGTGTTCTTATAAATGCACCGCCAAAACAATATAAAACATCTTATGGTGCTCTATGTTAACAAGGAGCACCGATGCGTTATATGTTAATTACTGCACCGATTAACACAAACAAAATAATAAAAATTGTCTACTGTTAGTTTTTGTAGCATATGGTGTCGTGGAGGGGGCAGTGTGGCCTATTCTTATAAATTCCTCGCGCAAAAAGGGGACCACCGTACGATTATTTTTGTCAAAAAGGAGACCCAGTGCGTTATATGTTACATGGTGCACTGATTAACACAAAATATATTTTCTTTAACAAACAGTATGTGCATTATGTGCATGGTGCACTATAATGAAATAGTGCAGGTTCCATATTTTTCATCAAGCGACAGTTAAAAATATGTTTTAAATTGTTTTTATCAAAGATTACGTGCACGGTGCGCTAGGTTACTCAAGGTGCCGCCGTTAAAAATAATATTTTTTTAAAAATTAGCGAGGTGATAAGTTGGGATCCAGCTATGTGGATCGTCTCGTGAGGTTAGATGTCATAGGCATATATATATATCTATATATATATAAACCCTATAAATATAAATAAGAAATCCCTAATTATTAAACCACGAAATAGGAAGAAGCAAGGGAAGAAACAAAAAGAATGAAGGGTTTAGGGTAAAATAATATATATATATATTATTTTTATGTTATTTTTTTATTTTGAAAATGAACAATAAATTTAAATTTTTTACTTACCACGTAAAAAATACTACAGAAAATGTAAAAAAAATAATAAAATTTAATCATGAGATCATTTGAAATTATATGGTACAAGGTTTGAATCACCAGAGGTTTGAAATTCTTATTGTCTGAATAGTTCTGTTCGAAATTATTTTGCTACTCCACAGTGTTCTCATGCTCTCTTTATCCACGTGAAATAATGAAAAGTGTTTAGTATTTAAAGAATTTTTTTATGAAATTAGGTTTTCAAAAATATTTTTCCGCCCATTTTTCAATTTACCATTTTTTTTCACTTAAAAAAATAAAGTTGCGCTTTTTTATTTGTGGCTTTTAGTCACCAATGCTTCAATTAGTAAAACTGCACCAGTGCGTCAGTTAATAACACGGCATCATTGCGTAGTAACTAAAACGCACCAGTGCGGTTATCTGTACATAAGCATCGATAACAATAAGTCCATTTTTAAGGCACCGAAATTACTTTTAGGTGTGTACACTAAAATTTATTGTTGATTTTGCTCCAATGCAAGGAGAAAATATCATAATTATATCGAATGGACAATTCTTCAAAATCTATCTTGTTCCATAATATTTCGCAAATTCCATCACAAAGTTATCCCTATCCATCTCGAGACGTAATATTTACTTCATATTTTATTTATATTTTCATTATCTAATTGAATTTATGTTTTTTATCCATGTCAATCAGCTTTATAAAAATTATAATGTATACAAATTTGCAGGTTCATGCAAATTCAGAATCGAGTTCAGATGCACAAAATATTCAAACAACTCCAAAACATTAAAAGCTCTTATTAGGAGCAATATAACGCAAGGCACATTTAGTAGATGAAAATGGACATCCTCTTCACCCTGCCAATTGTAACAATATTGCATCTTCTAGTCACAATCCCAAGTCAATTATGGTAATAATAATTGTTTGGTATATTAATGTAATTATTTCAACGTCAAACAAATTAATCATGCATTGTCAACGTTCTTACTAATTCATATCATAGGTTTTGTACTAATCATGTTCAAATATATTTTTCAAAATTATTAGGATTGTATTGATGATGAGAGACCTACCTACCATCTTTCATTTCACCCCATGACAATGTCAAATCAAGATAAGGTTGAATTAAGAGAAAAAATCAAAGAGGAACAATACCAAGAATGGTTGAATCAACCACCGATTTAATTACCACTACGTCCAGATTCACCAATTATGAATGACTATAGCAATAGTAGTTCTTCACTATCTTGCAATGGAGGCAATCAAATAGAGGTTGGTATCAATGATTGCTTAAGGGATACGACTACCATGGAGACAATGTTGATACATGCATTCCAAAACTATGATCAGCTAGGGGGTGATGCTCATATCGTTGACACCTTTTTCTAAAGCCTTAAATTTGCTTCCACCACCCCTCTCTTTAGACCTAGAGGTCAATCAAAGTCTACCCTTTTGGGGACAATGATGTTACTGTACAAGTTGAAAGAAACGTTTGGCTTGTCGAATGCATCTTTCTCGAAAATTTTGAGGTAACTTACCATAAATTCCTCCCTTATATAGTTTTGAGAAATATAATCACACAATGAACATTAAAAATGGTCAATGTTATGAACGTTAATAATTATATCAGCATTAGTGTACATTTAATATTTTCCATGATCACCAACAACAAGTTATTCAAAGACAAGGTTCTTTCGAGTGATAATGTCTTTCCCTGTAGCTATGAAGAGGCAAAGAAATTGTTAAAAATGTTGGGTGTTGAGTACATACCATATCATGCATGTCCAAATGATTGTATTCTATATAGAGGAGAATATGTAGAAAAAGAGATATGTCCGAAATATGGGCATGACAGGTATGACAAATAAAAAAAGAAGGGTAAATCACGTGGTCCTCCATTTAAGATATTGAGACACATGCCTATAATCCCAAGGATTTAAAGGCTCTTTCGTTGCAAATAATTAGATATGTTGCAGGGATGGCATGCCCCACATATAAGTGAGTTGGGAGTTGTGCGAATCCCAACTGATTCAATAGCCATGAAGCATATAGAGGATACATGGCCCGGAAAATTCAAGGATGAAGTACGAAGTCTACGACTCAGCATAGCCATGGATGATGTCAACCCATATTCCCTCCAGAAGACCAACTATTCTATTTGGCCTGTAGTAGTGATCAATAACAATATCCCCCCATGGTTGTCCGTGAAGAATGAACATATTATGTTGGCTCTCATAGTCCCTAATATAAGACAAGTGAATAATATGGATGTCTACTTACAACCACTGCAAGATGAATTGAAGGAATTATGGGATGGGATAAATGTATACGACGTATCAAGACCCATCGCAGCAGAGAGGAAGTTTACGTTGTCTGGCATGTGTGCTTACACGACACATGATTATCCAAGCTTAGGAGTTTGCTCTCGTAAATTACATGTTTATTTATTTGTTTATATACATAAAAATATTCTTTCACATATCAGTTATTCAATTTGTTGTAATTGTTCTTATCTTCATGATATTCTTTAACGTGCCATGCATATAAATTTTATATAATAATCTCGCAGGTCTTGTAACAAAAGGGTATTTCAGATGTAAATGTTGTGGACCTTCTCTAAAAGCTAGATGGTCCAATGACCTACGAAATCTAATGTATGACTGCTCCAGGGTATTCCTCCCAGAAGAACACCCTTACAAAAGAGCAGCATCCACTTTCAATGGTAAACTAGAGAGAACCCAAAGGCCTGCAATAACAACACCAAGTGAATGGCTTAGAGAATATCAGAGAGACAATGAGAATGACCTCATAGAAATTTTTGATTCAAATAGGGAGCCTATGTTCGATGATACATAATTCTTCGACACCTATGTTGAGAAATTACCGATTGGGATGAAAAGGAAATCTATATTTTATAACCCCCCATATTGGGACCATCTTAAGACTACCCACTTATTAGATCCCATGCATATATTTGAAAAAATTTCATCTTCTTTATGGGGGCACATATCCTCGAAAAAAATTGATAGATTCGTTGTTAGGAAAGATCTTATTACTTCAAAAACTAAAAAGAAACATTAGCCAAGACGAATAGAAAGTACAGGATCAAAGGCAGGCATTGGTCCCTCTAATTCATGGTATTTCAAAGAAGGTGATGTCCCATGGATTTTTAAAAAGATGATATTTCTTTGGCAAAGAAAGTTATAATGGGTATGAGGGTGTCATCTTCATACAGCTCTTCACTATGGTGCTGCTTTACTGTGGATGACCATTTTTCAGGGTTGAAATTGCATGACCATTTCAATATTCTAAGAGTATGTATAATGTGAAAAGAATGATTTTATTATTTATTGTATTAATAAATTTTATCCCATGTAGGAATCATAAAACATAACTAATTTTGTATTTTATTACACACGTTTATAATGTTGCAGTGTCATTATCCTTTGTTCGTGCGTGGGTGTGTGAAACATGAATTCCCCCAAGACCTAGGACATGCCATATCTGAATTGTCTGCATTTGTACGTTGGATCACGTCAATGGAGATTCGTGTGGCTATCATTCCACGGTGGCATCAAGAGTTAGTTGAGATTGTTTGTATGTTTTTAATGTTCCAAAATTTTCATGAATAAATTGGAACATTAATTTTTTCTCATATTATATAGTAGGTGAGTAAAAAGGAAGAGGAGGCATCTTAACATGAATAAAACCCTTCCTAATGTAAAAGGGAACCTTTGAGTAGCTTATTTTACACCTCCTAGTGTGAAAAGGGCCAATTTTATGAGGACAAGATCAAGTTGACCAAGTCAACCAGCACGGCCTAAGGAGGAGTAGCTTGCCTAAGAAGATAGCGCAGTTTTGGAATGAAGAGATTCAAATGAAGATGGAAACCCTAAGAGGTGGGACCCAAGATGAGGAGACTCACCAAAAATAAAATGAGGGCATAGCATCAAAGAACATTCATTGATGTATTTCTAATTTCTTTGTCTAAATACCATTTGCATACCTCACCTGTTTAGCCGGAGTTGATGCACTGCTTAGTGCAAATAATTCCCGTGCACGAATTCCATCCTCTCTTTGGATCAGCTTGCTTAAGAGATCAAGAGAGAAGGATTTGAGCTTCATTTTTGTATTTGGCTTGAGGCCATTCATCTACATTCAGCTACAACACATTCATCTTCAGAAACTTTGTCCTCCATGCAAAGGCAGCAACAACAGTGTTGCATCCTTGACTTTGTATTATTTCTTGAAGAGGAGGTGCTTATTTCTCTTTGAGAGTTTTTTTAGAGAGGCCTTTGGCCCTATTTCTGTATTATTCAGCCATTATATGATGTATTCAGTCAATATTAATACAAATTTATAGCATCCGTGTTATTTTCTGCAGTATTTCTTATTTCATGCATTTTGCTGGAAATGTTGTTGGGAGTCTTGTTTCTACTGTATAAGTGTTTAAACTTCCATTTATTTGTTGTGTTATTGATATCAGTTGTATATCAAACCTCTTACTTCATTTTTTGCAAAAATCCTTTCATAAAATACACTCTCTATGCCTCAGAAACTTCTGCATACTCCAAGTCTTGGGAAATCAAGGTTTTAAAGCCTAGTTTGGGAAGGAGGAGTTGTTTAACTAAGTTATAATCATTTTTTTAAGCTTAAAGTCAGAGCATAGGTCCCTATTGACCTAATATATCAGATCCAACCGCTTCCCACCCTTATTTTCACGTAGATATCTGAATATACACATTTTAGGGAAAAAATCGTCAATTTTCCCCACCTGTTTGCCCCTAAAACGTTGTATAAGGTTGTTGTTGTTGTATCAGTTGAAGGATTTGTTATTGAAAATCTGTTATCACATTATTTGATGCTTCATAACCATTTTTTTGTTAAATATTTCTTATTTCCCCAATTGGGAACATTACAGTGGTATCAGAGCAAGATCTTTGGCTCATCCTATGGCTTCATGCTAAAGTGTTGACTCCCTGAAGGAGGAATATTTACATAGCTATAGACAGAGCTTGAGGAGGGGCCAGATAGCCTCCATATCTCATCCTCTCCTTAGAGGTGACACATCCAGTAAATGCCCACTCAGTCCATCTCTAGAATAGCCTTGTACATATTTCCATCAAAGGGTTTCTTCAGTGGTGGCTTCAAGCAAGGTTAGAACGATGGGGAGGATGAGTTTACTCTCATCCATATTCAGATCCAATAAGAGAGGAGAAGAGAAATGAAGTGAAACTCCAAGAGGGTTTCAAGGAGGAGAAAATTGCGGTGAGACCTCTAGAGGGTTTCAAGAAGCAAAGGGAGATGCATGCACTTCCTGTTCTTGTAGAGGAATTGAAGAACAAAGATACCACTTAGAGCATGAAAATATGATTGGGTATTTGGCAGAATACAAGTGCCAACCTAGGGCTTTCAAAGAAACCCTAGATTCTCCTCAGTTTATTCAACTGAGAGAAGAAGGAAGACCCACATCACCAGGGGAAGAGGAAATTCCTAGCGCTGCCATGACCTTGGGAGAGTAGCCATCTACACTAGTAGTTGGATCAGCCAACATATTGGAGAGGGGGCCTCTTGCAGCCATAGAAGATGTCCCAAAGGCTCACAAAGGTATGCATCAGTTTCCATATCTCAACATTTCAGAAAATGTTATGGAAGGGTTTGGAGATTTGTTTGCATATGGCCCAGGATCAAATAGTACTGCTGAGGTAGAGCAGCAGGATTGCACTGCGTTGTGCAAGCTTGGAGGGTTCCAGGGAAATTTGAACCATAAACCTCATGCATATCTGATAATTTACACACAACCTTTGAGGTTGAAGTATGAGTTCTTGGAGGATGGAGTGAACCCTGCTCCAAACAAATACATGTAGAACCAAATGCTCATCCGGGAGTTGTTGCATGAGATAGCCAAAACACCCTGGAGGAGGGTTACACCGCTATCAAGAGATAGCAGTAAGGAGGGTTTGCCTTCTTTACA